>PVKZ01006508.1:0-34257 GCA_004027375.1 Macroglossus sobrinus | reverse complement strand
TCTCTCTCTCTTTCTTTCTCTCTCTCTTTCTTTCTTTCTTTCTTTTTTTTTTTTGCAGGAATTGGTAGATATTTCTTTATCCCTTGTAAGGAACAGAAATCCACTCAGAACAGGTCAAATGAAAGTTTGGATTGTTCCAATAAAACAGGCAGTCTCACAGCTATTCATGGACAGGAAGCATAATATAGCCAGGACAGGAAAGGTCAGAACTAAGGTGCTGCGCCCTCCTGCTCAATTTCTTGAACCTTATGATCTTTTGGGGTTAGCAGATTTAGCAGATAAAAATACAAATTCAGTTGAATTTGAATTTGAAATAGATAATGAATACTATTTTAGTGTAACTTTTTAGTTCCATGCAATATTTGGGACATAGTTATATAACAATTTATTCATTGCTTATCTAAAATTCAAATTTAAGTGGGCAGCCTGTATTTTATCTGGCAACTCTAATCCTGCTTCTTTCTGTGCATGGGCTTTCTTCTTCCTTCTTCCATCTGACAAGAAAGCCACTTGTGTATGGATTTCTTTTGCCATGACTGGGACTGGAGTGGCTACATGACTTCTTACCCTAAAGTGCACCACCAATTGTAGAGAGTCTTTATGTATCTTAGTTGAAAATTGAAGAGAAATAAGATAGGTTGTTGGCCAGCCTATGAATTGACTGGCTTGTATCAGATTTCCATCCTGACAGAAAGAACTTGATGAGTTGAGTGTGCAGTCTGTTTTTAACTAGGCAACCACAAGGAATATTTAAAGATATGTCAGGTTTTGTTCTTGCCTCAAAATCTTGCAGTGGTTCCCCATCTCACTCAGATTAAAAGCTGAAGTCTTTTCAGTGGCCTACAATGCCTATGTGATCTAAGCCCCTTGTCAGACATGCTACCATACTAGAGCCTTTGTCCTGGCTGTTTTCTGGACCACCCAGACCCAGAAGGCGGTTAGTTCATAGAATTGAAAAAAGCATGTTAGGCTATGGTACTTAAGAATATGTTAGGTCTTTTTTTTTGTTTGTTTTGCATTCTAATTCTATAAACCAACTTTAGAATACACAGAAAATGTGTCTAACAGATTCTCATTGGTGGCAGATAGACTAACAGGGCTATGAGCTGATGCAGAGTTCGGCAATATTTAGATTATCTAATTAGTTTTCCAATTAACAAATTACACTGTTTTGCCATTATTCTGAACCTAGGAGTAGATATGTTCCATTCGTTATACTACCTTATTGTTTATTTTGCAGATCCGCTGTTTATCGTGTCAAGTGAGAAAGACCACAAACAGGAAAATATCCAAGCCATCCTGAGTCGAAGCAGACTGGTAGGTCTAATTCATCCATTAAGGCAGTCTAGCCAACCTGAACCATCTACTTTTGCTAACTGCACTGATAAGATTGATTTAACACATATTCACTGGATTTTATATTGTACAGAAATTGCTTTGCCATGATTTCTGGGGGACAAGGCATCTTGATACGTGTGGCTAATGTGAGGATTGATTAGCTAGTAGTGACTAAAGGACTCATTATAATCTAATTTATTTCAATAGGAAAAGTAATGTATGTCTGTATTAAAAGAATTCAAGAAGTACAAAAGCATATACAGTATAAAGTAAATTCTAACCTTCTGCCCCCTTCACATAATCATCCATTGTCATCAGTTTTTTGGGTGTCTTTTTAGAGATATTCTATGCATATACCAACTACCCTCTTTTCTATGCCATATACATTCTTTTGTAACTTTTAAAGAAGTTTACAAGTAAAATGCTTTAGAAAATCTGATTGTATAATTTTTGTCCTCTTTCTCCCTGCCTCCCTGTCCTAAAATTAGAGAAAAGTCCCCAGGTTTAGAACCATGTTCAGTAACCTGATCCATTACCCAAGATATTCTCTATATTGGAGCAAGGCAGATCCTGTCCCACCATTCATCAGTCGAGAGTGGAAGGGACATGAGGAGAAACATAGAGAAGCTCTCCGGCAACTTGCTGCGTAAGTGTCAAGTAGCTTCACCTGCTACTTATGTTTTCTTTTTTGTTTTTTAAACTTATGTTTTCAGTAATGATTTTTTTCTTATTACAATATTTATTCTGCATTATTTAAAAATGTACATTTGTAATGTTATACCTAGGCCAATTGATCCCAAATTCTCTCTCTTAACCCTGTGGATGAAAATGAGCCTGATTCAGGCACAATGGTTATAGGTTTATGGAATGAATAAACCTATAATGAATGTTGGAATGAATATATACATTTTAAATGACAACTTGCCACCAAAGATTGAGGTGACTGAATTTGGTGTTCCTTTGATCTATCTTAGAAATTGCAAATGTACTTTTCTGCTAGTATCTAAATATATTTTTTTGGAGACTTGTAACCAAAGCATCTTCAGAGACAAGTCTCTTGAATTATTTATTCTTTTAATTATTTACAAGCTAATACCTAGTAGATTTTTCATAAAGTCTACCTTATAGTCTGGGTGTAAAAAGTTGTATTAAAAATTTGTTATTAGCATGTACTATTAATTAAAAATGGGCATTTTTTAAAATGTAGGATTTCATAAATCAAGTCTTTTCTTAACTTTCACTTCCTCTTGTTAGCTCCTAGTTTCCTGGCTCAGGGAAAGTAATTATATCTAGTCTGAGCTATAGGACAGTGAGATACATGTTATAGAAGATTTTGCTCTCAATCTGAGTTACCCTTGTATCTCCTACTTTATGAACATAGAAATATTAAATAGAAATTATACTTGAGAATGATGTGTTAGACTTGAATAATGTTTTCCTGCTTCATTTTAGAACTGACACTTCTTTTCAGATGCCCAAAGAAGTTTATGAAGATCCTGATGTTACTGGAAAGAATCGTTATAAATATTTTGAAAGGTAAAAGTGATTTTAATGAATATGAGCCCTGATATTATTAGAGATCCTCTTTATGGTGATGATAGTAGCTATAGTTTTTAAGTGCATGCAGTGTGCCAGGCACCACTTTAAGTGTTTTACAAATGTATTATTAATTTTCACAATAGAAATGTAAGATCAGACATATTATTCCCATTTACCAGTAAGGAAGCTGAAACCAAGGGAAGAGCAATAAATTGCCCAAGATCACATAAGTTAGTAAATGGCAGAGTTGGGATTCCAACAAAGTCTATCTGACTTCAGAGGTACTAAATTGCAAAAAAAGAATGTATATTTAAGAACAAAATGAAGTCATTATATGAAGTGAAGTATAGCAGAGACACCACGACAGTCATAGTGCAGTGAGCAAATAGATGACACTTGCTCTATTTGTGTGAATGTTGCCAAAACCAACGTGGTCAAAGGTTCACATTGTTTCATTTGTGATTAATAATCATAAACTCAGATCAAATTAAAATAAAGTGAGGGTTTTCCTGTGGGTCTTATCTGAATTAAAAAAATAGTCTTGATATCATATCTACATAAGCTTTCTTGAGAAAATAAATTTATAATACACATTTTTATTTATGAACAGACTCCTTATGGAAATTTTATAATATTGACTTTTTCAGAGAAAAGTTAAATTCTTAACTTAAATTCCTAGACTTTTGGGGGAAGTTTTTAAAACTAAATTATTGGAAATTTCAGAATGTCTCAGGGCTTGAGATGTTGCTGGGAGCTAATGACCAGCTGAAGCTCAACTATATGGCACTGCTTCTCAAAGTGTACCTTGTTTCCCTTCTGTAGAAAAAAATACTGGAATGTTTATTAAAAATGGAGATTCATTGGCCCTTATATCTACTGAATCTCATGGACTAGACTTGGGAATTGTACTTTAAATCAGAATCTCCCCACTCAGTTGTTTTGTGTATGTCAAAAGCTTGAGGATCACTGACATACAAGCTCATTGATTTTAAGGGACAAATATAAAGTTGGAAGAAAGCTTAGAGAACACACAGTGCAAAAGTCTCACATATTTGTGTCCCCTCCCCTCGCAGGCCTTTTCTTCCGTTCTATCAACAGATGCCACTCAATGTTGTTTTTGCAGCAACCAAGTAAGTAACCATTATTTAAAAATGTTTTTTCTATTTTATTTTATTTGTTGTTTGCTTCCATATTTGTTTCCAGAAGATAATTTTCTAAATCAATATTTTCAAATTGTAAATCACAAACTGCTAGTGGGTCATAAACAGCATTTAAAAAAATAAAATAGAAGAGAAAATAACCAAAAACAGTAGGCATATTGAGGGTAAGTTATTCTTTACTTATAATTTTTGTTTTGAATAGATATATACATATGTTTATATGTATGTAATGGTTATGATGTAGAATCAAAACCATTTCTTATTATGAGTCATGGTAAAAAAAATAGAAGTTCAAAAATGCTTTAAATGTCCTCTTTTGCTTCCCTGAAGCACACACTTATCTCACAACAGTTTTTCAACATTTCATCATGAAAACTAATCAATCATGAAATATTTTTTGAATAGTAGAATTTTATAATTTAATATACATCTAACCTACACAAGTTGCTGTGGTATGCAAAGATAAATAAAACATAGTTTTTGTCATACAAGGGAGTGAAGCAGGGTAAGAGGGAAGTAATGGACAAGGGCCAAATCTAGGATTAATGTGCAGTTCCCCAGTCTTTTGTTTTAAGTCAAGGCAGCAGGTTAGGTAAAATGTCCTATTAAAAATCTAATTTTTGCTATATTCTTTTCTGTGTCAAAACTTAATATTTCTGTAAGAGAAAAAAATTCAAGGTATTCATGAAATGATCAGGAAAATAAACTTTTTCTATTTTATTAAAATTTTCTAAAGTCTCAAGTAATATTTGAGAATATTTAGATAAGGCTTGGCTTCCAGACCAGCATTTAAAGGATATGGTTACTCCTAATCATATGTCATATTATAAGATATACCATAGGATATATGTTATAAAATGTTAATGGTCCTCAAGATAACTGTCAATTATGATTCCAGTTCTCTTCCGATTTTTAAAGACTGTATATGGACACCTTTGGCTCTTATATAGATAGAGAATAGATTTCTTTAAAGATTGTGTATGGACACTCTAAACTCTTACGTATATGGAGGGTAGACGAAACAGATTTCTTTTCCTAGGTAGAAACTGCTGTTTGTTTACTCAGGAACAACTGCAGACTTGTTTTCCATGAATGTTTTCTTTGAGCAAAGGGGGAGTTATGAGACAGGTGGATCCCAATAGATACCTTTGGTCATTCTTTAAAAGCAGGCTTACTGGATCAGCGGGTTTGGAAGTCAGGTTTAAAAGTTGTTCAGTTAATTGTGGGGAGTTCTGATGTCTACAGTGGTTAACACTGGGCCTCCCATTCCTTCGTAAATAACTGGCATAAGGGTCCCTCTGAGAGTTAAACAATGACAGTTGACATTCTAGATGGTCTCTATCTTTCTTAGAAATGTTTAAAGAACGAATCAGTATCCCCTAGTGAAGTCAACTCTGGAATTTTGGCAGGGTTGAGTTTTGGAGAAGTGAGGGTAATTCTACCTTATGTTAGCAGGGATGCACTTGTCTGGGGGACCAGCTGGCCTTCTCCAGCCATACCCTTTTCATGGCTAGCTGTTGGAGTCACTACTTTGAATTCTATGTCAGCATCTTAGAGAAGAAGATAAAAAGCTAATATTTTTAAATGTTCAATGGTAGTATCCAGTTCCACATGTAAAGAGCTTGGAAGTTGCCATTCTGTCCTAACAACAAGTAAAAAGCTGAACAGACTGAAAAATCTACTATTTTTCTTGGTTCTGTAAGAGAGGGGAAGATGCAGGGCAAACTGCTGTCCCATGATTAGAGAGGAAGATAGGCATATACAGGGAGTAATGGTTTCCCAGAACAGGAATTCATGAATGGAAACTGCCCTAGGAACTGAACCATAATTGCCAAATTGCTGGAAGCTCAGTGTGGAAAACTTTGAGAATTAAAACCTCTAGAAGGACCTTGTTATGGGGAGCTTCCACAATTTTGTGAGACTTAACCTCCAAGAGCTCAACCAGATTATAATAAATATTGGAGAAAAATCCTCTCATGCTTCTGGCAGGGGGAGGGGAAAAGAATCCATTTTGAAATATGTCAGAGCACTCTGTTTTTCTTAACAAGGTCAGACCTCAGTAGAAACTAGTTAACCAGAGCTTAATTTCCTAGGTTGTATCAGAGCCTAAATGACCTGAGGGAGAGAAATATCCATCTCCGGTTCCCTCTAGCCATCCTGCCCCCATCTAACAGGGGATGAAAAAAATGATAACCATGAAGTTCACAGTTCAGAGGCACAGGCTCACTAAAAGACTGACACATAATCATAGAATAATATAATGCTTCCCCCTCTACACCTTACCACCATATTGCTAAAGGCCTATTTACAGTAGTTCTTCTTGCCCAGTACATCAAGTCTAGCTGTCAAGTAATTACAAGGCATACTGAAAGGCAAAAAAATATAATTGAAAGAGGGAGCATGAACATAAGAACCAGACCTAGCTATAGTTAACATGCTAAGGGCTCTAATGGATAAAATATATAGCATGTAAGATCAGATAGTCAATGTAAACAGAGAAATGGAAATAAGAAATAACTGAAAAAAAATGCTAGAGATTAAAAACACTGTAACAGAAATGAAGAATGCCTTTGATGGGCTCATAAATAGACTGGACATGGCTGAAGAAAGAATCTCCAAGCTAGGGATATATTCATAGAAACATCTAAAACTGAAAACCGAAAAGGATAAAATAACAAAGATGAAAAATAACAGAATATCCAATAATTGTCAAAAACTACAAAGGTTTAACATATGTATAATGGGAATACTAGGAAAAGGAAGAGAAAGGAACAGAGAAAATATCTGAAACAATAATTACTGAGAATTTCCCCTAATTAATGTCAGACACCAAGCTACAGAGCCAGGAAGCTCAGAGAACACTAAGCAAGATAAATGCAAAAAAAAAAAAAAAAAAAAAAGCTATGACCAAAGCATATGATATTCAAACTAAAGAAAATCAAAGATAAAATGTTGACAGACACCAGGGGACAAAAATACCTTATCTATAGAGGAACAAAGGTAAGAATTACATCTGACTTTTCAGAAATCATGCAAGCAAGAGATGTAAAAATTTTTAATGTTGAGGGGAAAAAAGACTCATCAACTCAGAATTATGTATTCTGTAAAATATCCTTAAAAATGAAGGGAATAATAAAGACTTTCTCAAACAAATAAAACCTGAGGGAATTTGTTGATATTAGACCTACCTTGCAAGAAACGTTAAAAGAAATTTTTTAGAGAGGAGGAAAATAATATAGATCAGAAACTCAGATCAACATATAGTAGAATGTCGAAGACAAAGTAATTGATCTAATAGATGACAGTTTGTTCAAAATAATAATAGCAAAAGTATACTTGATTGTGATGCTTATCTATACATCTTATGTATTACATATGTCAGAGTGTGTGAAAAAACAAGAATGGTATGCTCTCAACAAGAAACCCACTTTAAATATAAAGACACAAATAGATTAAAAGTAAATGGATGGGGGAAAATATACTATGCTAACAGTGATTAAAAGAAAGCATCAGTAGCTATAATAATTTCATATATAGTGGACTTCAAAGCAAGGAAAATTATCAGGGATAAAAAGAAATAGGTGAACCTACTATTATAATTGGAGACTTCAACACCCTTCTATCAGAAATAGAAACATCCAGCAGGCAAAGAGTCAGTAGGCTGTAGTTGAATTCAACAGTACTATCAATCAATGGGGTATAATCGATATTTACAGGCTACTTCATCCAAAAACAGCTAGATAGGCCACATTCTGGGTCAAAAAACATTTTAACGAATTTAAAGGAAGGGCTTGGATTGCGGGATAGAGCAGCAGTGGCCACTGTAAGGATAACAAAGCCAGAGCAAGTGAGCCTGAGGATGGGATCCAGGACAAAGCAGGGTTCAAGCTAAAGAGGGAACAGATATGGAGTCTTCCTAGTTTGGAGACCTGATCAGGGAGAGGTGGGAAAAAGATCAATTCATTGTTCTTTCTTATTCACAGTTTACTCTCCCTTAAGCCAACTAAAATGGAGGAAAAAAGACTAGGTTAGAGAAAAATAAGAAATTAGTAAGGAAAGAAACTTTTACTTTACACCATAGGAACTCCTTGAAATTAGCATTCCTCCTTTGCAGCTTCTCTTCCGACCCACCTGGAAGGATCCTGTCATTAGAAAGCTTAGAAGGATTCATTAGACGTTATCACAATTTTAGCACATTTGATCTGATGGTTCAAATGTGTAATTATTTAATTTAAAAAAACCAAGAATTTATTTTCTTGATTCAAGCTAATAGTGTTATAATAATATTGATATGAGCTAGAATGATATAAAGCTGATTTGAAGTGATTTCCTCAAGTAGAACTTTTATAGTAGAATAATTTCTGCTGAAATCATAAGAAACTCTAAATACCATGTTTGTCTACATGTTGTAAATTCATAGCAACTGTTGAAAAAAATTTTTAATACCTATTAGAATTCAGCAATAAAAATGACTTAAAGTAGTTTCCATCACAGGTTAGACCTCTAAACAGGTTCTAACTGGGTTGAGGTGCATTTTTTTTTAGAGCTAAATTGTATATACTGTGCTCACATCTAAGCACCTCCCATTGCCTTTGACTATTTTTGAAAATGGAAATCTTTCTTTTTTTTGCCATTATATTCAGTTGTTTATTGTTTATGTAATTTAAACAATTCTTTTGCCAACTAGAAAAAATGTTTTATTTTAAATGGAAGTAGCTATATGTATATTTTTCTTCCTTGTTTTAAAAGCAGTACATGTCCAGGTTAAAAAAAGTTAGAAAATGTAGAAAACTATAAACATGAAAAAATTCTCTCTGTAATCTTGCTATCCAGAAATAATCACTGTTATTATTTTATTGTATACCATCTAATAGGCATTTTTCTATACACAAAAGCACAGTTAAAAACATAAAAATGTACTTTTGTTATATATAATGCTTTATAGTTTCCCTTTTTCATACCTTACATGGAATCATGGACATTTATGTGTGTTCATAAATATAGATTACACTGTTACTTTTAACAGCTGCATAAATTCTATTATCAGTATGTCATATTATTGTAAACAATTCTTCTATTGATGGTGATTATTAAGTTTGTAATATTTTACTCTTATAAATGAGACTTAATGAACATATTTGCATATATCCTTTGTACACTTGTTCAGTTATTTCCTGGAATAGATTCCTAGGAGTTTGCCTAAGCCAAGGAATATTTTAAGGTTTTGATATATATTGATCAGTTTCTTATTAGTTGGGTCGTACCTATTTATATTTCCATTAACCATTTATGAGGATGCTTGTTTCTTTATAACTTTATCAATGCTACATACTTTCAATCTTTTAAATCTTTGCTTATAGCATATAATAGAATAGGATCCTACTATTTTGATTTGCTTTTCTTTGATTACTAATTGTGTTCTTATTATCATTTCATGTTTGTTAGAAGTTTTACTTTTTGTTTTGTGAGTTGTTCTTTACCCATTTTTCTTTGAGTATTTAACTGTCTTACTGATTTACAAGGGCTTTTTATATAGAAAGACTAATTTTTTATCATATATGTTACAAAACCTATTTCCAAGTTTACTATTCACATTTTAAATTTGTTTCTAATATTTAGAGGTATAGAAATTTTAACTTAAATGTAATTCTATTGGTCATTTCCTTTTACAGTTTCTGGCTTTTGAGCCATGCTTTAAAGGACTTTCACTCAAAAATGATAAATTTACTTATGCTCCCTACTGATGCTTTTATAGTTTCATTTTTACATTAAATAATTTAAATTATCTGGAATTAACTTTTGTGCAAGAGAAGAGGTTTTGTTTTCTTTTCTCTGCTCCAGTATTTGTGTTTCTGAAACAACTAAAATTGAGTGTGTGACTAAAAGCAGAGAAGAAGGAAACCAGGGGAGTAGCAATTCCAAATTGGTTCAGAAGTAACTATATGATATCCTAGAATCTACCTTTTATAGCTCTGTTCTACAGCTCTACCCAGTGAAGCACAGATCAGTAGGCATTTTTGTGAGTGCATCTAGGGTTTTAGGCAGAGGTGAGAATAACAAGGCAATTCTCTCAAGATTATTGGGCATAATCCTGGTTACACTAGATTTATAAATTTGTGCCAATCAATATTTAGAGGGGAAGTTCTTAGTGAAGCTCAAGAATTTATTTCTGCTTGATTATATAGTATTTTAAATGATTGTATCAGGTTTTAATTTTAAAAATAATTTTCCCTTTTAGGATGGAGCCATTTACTTTTCTTCCTACTTCCACTAAATACCCACCTATCCTTTCAAAGTACACTGTGGGCACTCAGACCGATTATCGTGATGCCGATGTTCAAACAGATCCATATTCTCCTGAATATGTGGTATATCAAGATTCAATTCCTGAGCTTTTGACCCTGGCTACGCTGACTTGGGGTGAGTTGGCAATTCTCTTGAATAAATATTTGTAGATGACAGTCCTGGTAACCATGCTGGCTATTGAGTTCCTAGAAATTAAGAGCACGTAGAGACAACTACGGTTTAAAATTTTGCTATTTAAAGTATCTTGTTCAGTAAATCTACTTTATAGACTTATACTTTTTCTGATACTTTTGTTCAATGAGAGATATACTCTTTTCACTATAAGGAGGACTACTGTAATTTATCCCTGAAGCCAAAGTGATATTTTGGCTTAATTTTTTCCAAATCAATACTCTTTAATTTTTAATTAAATTAATTGAAGTAACTTTGGTTAATAACATTATATAATTTCCAGGTATACAAGATTATAATTCAACAACTGTGTCTAATTATGGAAGTCTAGTTTCCTGCCATTACCCTATATTCAAACCCTTTTACCCACTTTGCCCTCCCTCTATCCCTTTTCCCCTCTGGTAACCACCATTCTGTTGACTGTATCTATGAGTTTGTTTTGTTTGTTTGTTACTTTTTGTTTTATATTCCACACATGAAAAAGGAACCCATGTACACTATTGCTGGGAATATAAATTAATGCAGCCACTATGGAAAATAGTTTGGAGGTTCTTCAAAAAATTAAGAATCGAAATACCATATGATCCAGCAATTCCTCTTCTGGGTTTTACCCTGAAAATATCAAAACACTTATTCATAAAGATATATGTACTCCTGTGTTCATTGAAAGATTATTTATAGTTGTCAAGACATGGAAACAAAATGTCCATTTATGGATGATCAAATAAAGAACATAATATACATCTATATATCTATCTATATCTGTACATACACACACACATGCACACACACATGCACACACACACACATATATATATAATAGAATACTACTCAGGCATAAAAATGAGGAAATATTTTCATTTATAACAACGCAGATGGCTCTTGAGAGTATTATGCTAAGTGAAATAAGTTAGTTGCTTTAATTTCGTGGTTGCTTTGCTGACTACTCACCTCCTTCCTCTTTCTCTCAGTGAATGAACTCCTTTTCACTCCTCCTTTACCCATAAGCCTCTTTTGAGTGTATTACTGAATATGCATTTCAACATATACATAATAATTATCTTACTTTGCCAAAATAATTTAGAATTTATAAAAGCTCTCTTACATACCTTATTGGATGATTTGGATGATATCTTTTGATATTATCTCCAAAATGCTAATATCTCTTAAGCTCAGAAGTTCACTCTTATTGTATAATAAAATCTGGCCTAAGCCTATATTATGTGAAACTATAAAAATTAATAGATGAAGAGACTTTTATAAATTATTGGACATTAGCTTTCAGACTCACCTGATTGTAGCTAGGAAACTAAGAACCAGAGAGGCTGACTCCACCAGAGTCACAGAGACAGTACATCATAATGATTTTTATTAAAATGAGTTTAATTTCTTTCTCCATTGTAATGGATTGCTTTGATCAAGTCTGCATCACAGGCAATGAAGATGTTTGCATCTGAGCTCCAGTTTTGATTCGTGTTTCCTGGCTCGCTCTATGAATCCAGAGCAAGCATTCTTGAAACCTGTGCTTTAAAGTAGAGGCTCTATTTTCAGATCTAGATGACAGATAAAAAATATGCTGAAAGCTTTCCCTTATACCATGAACACATTAAAAATATACTGTAAAAATGAATAAACACATAGCTGCACTTAAAAACAAGGAAGAAAATTTCCACAGTCTAGAAGTGAAGATGTCTTCCTAAAAGAAATAGCTGGGAAGCTGAGCTGATGAGGCACTGTGAATGGTGGGGAGCCAAATATAAGTTACCTGCCTGGACTAGAGGAAGCAAACCTTTCTACTGCCCATAGGTGGGACAAAGCCCAGGCCTGCCCATCTAAGATTATAGCCAGACCTGAGTCAGACGCTCCTGCCTGGGTCCTTGGGCTTTATCTCTTGGTGTGCTATGGGCTTACGTTGAGTTGCAGTAAGACAAGAGGCAGGTCCTCTAAAGCAAGAGAACTAGGCAAGGGCTTGGAAATGCTTCACTAGGCAAAAGTCTAATCTGGAGCCCTGCCCCTGGCAGTGCTTAGGTTGAAGTGTTATGAAAAGTCTCTGTGAGTCAGGCTTACTCTCTCATTTGTGAGGTCATGAGTAGGAGTTCAAATGGAGCCCCACTTACTATATGTATAGGTGTTTAAAAATTATAAATAAAGCTAATATCTGTTACATATCATGAGGAGCCTATCATGCATGCATGTGATTATCCCACCTTGCGTTTCCAATCTCTGTTTACAAATCCCTACAAACAGCTGCCACTTGGCCACCCCTTGGGCTAATGGGTGAACAAACAGCATCATATAGTCTGACCTCTGGAGTCTGAATCCTGAGAAGAAGCCCATGTAGATTTGGGCTTGAGGACATTTGTGGAAGGAATTCCAAGGTCTCTAAGGGTAGGAGTAAATCCAGGTGTGCATAATCCCTAGGGCTCCTCACATTGTGATGAAGGGCAGGGCTCTAAAGAATGAGGCCAGGGAGCTGTTCCTCCTACATGATCAAAGATGCTACTGCCCAGGGTGATCATGAGAGAAGTATGGAGATGCTCTCAACACAAGAATTACAAAGCATCTAAGGAACACAGACACTGGGAGTGATCCGCAAAAAATTTTTAAAAATGGAAGAATAAACTCTTGAGCAAATGAAGCAAATAGAGCAATCTGAAAAGGATGTAGGAAGCACTTTTATATCCTCAAAGAGATAATGGGGAAAATAGCAACAATGAAAACAAGAATGGGAGCTATAAAAAAAGAACTAAGTGAAATCATTGGAAAGAACAATAATTAGCTTTTGACTTTATTAGAAATAATGAGTGGAAATTTCTAAGTTAAAAAATTTACAGGTAACCTCTAAAAAAGGAGAAATATATTATTTCACAATTGATAGAGAGGGAAAAAAAGAAATAACAGCAGAAAAGAGTGGGGAGCAAAAACAAAAACATGAAATAGAAAATACATAGTAAGATGTAAGAAAAGTGTTCAAATATTTTAGAAATCTAAATATGTAAAAGTGACTTAAACTTGCCTATTAAGAAACATGCTTGGGTTGGATTAATAAAAACATAGCAAAAAAAGCTTGCTAATTATAAAATAAATGGGTCAAAATTTAAAATAAATGGGTCAAAAATATACTGTTAGTTCACCCAAAGAAAGCTGATATAACAATGTTAATGTTAGACCAAAGTTAATTAGAAAATGATAAAAGGAAGAAATGAATGAATAGCAATAAAAAGAATAGTCCATTAAAATATATATTTGTGATGAACTTGTGTACCCTACATAGACTCAAAATGTGTAAAGCAAAAATTGCTTGAATCAGAAGGAGAAATGGACAAATCCCTACTCATGTGGCTTTTAATGCCCCTCTTTTAGATTAAGCTATCAAAAACTGAGGTGATCTAATGATGATTAAAGTGCTTCATATAAAAGAGTTTGTATGTGGTAGGTTGTGGCCATACCTGCTGTAGATCGAACTATGCATTTGGAAATTGAATGTGGAAATACTTGGCTGTAGCATTACAAGGAAATAATAATGATTCTGGGCATCTTTGACCTGGTGGATTCCTTACTCCTTACACTCAGTTTCCTTATGTTTACATTCATTTGATTGATCAGAAAAATGCCACTATAATCCAGAGAGGAGAAGGAGGTCTTTTCAATAAATGGTGATGAAACAATTAGATATCCATGTACAAAAAATGAACTTTGATCTGATTCCTACCTCAATGTAGTTCCATTAAAAAAAAAAAAACCCCAACACTTGTGTGCTTGCGTGTGTGTGTGTGTGTGTGTGTGTGTGTGTGTGTGTGTGTGAATTGATAACTTGATCTAAAATTAATACTTTCACGGAAATGTGAAAGTATTAAAAGTAGCCAAGGCAAATATGAAGAAGCAGAACCATATACATTATCAGATATAAAAATTTACAGTAAAGCTGCACTAATTAAAGAGAGTGGTATATTCTTAAAGATAGACAAATAGATTATTGTTACACAATAAAGTTCAGAAACTAACTCACAGATAAATATTATCTGATAAGACAGAGATGGCATGGCAGTGCATTTGAAAAAAAATGATCCTTTTAATACATAGTGCTGAGTCAGTTAGATAATAATCTTGAAAAAAGTGACTCTTGATTCCTACTTCACACCACAACCAAAATCAATCATAGATGTTAAATGTGAAAGGTGAAACAAAACTTTTAAAGGAAATCATAAGAATATATTTTCGTGAACTTGGGTAGGCAAAGATTTTATTAAATAGGAGAAAAAAATGCTAACTATAAAGAGAAAAATGAGAAATTAGATCACATTAAAATTAAGAACCTGTATTTCCCCCAAAAAAACACATTAAGATAGTGAAAAGGCAAGCCACAGATTAGGAGAAGATATTTGCAGTACCTATATGTAATGGAAGACACAACTAGAACACATAAAGAAATCCTAAAAATCAATAAGGAAAAGACAACCTGATAGAAAAATTAACAAATGATGTGAGCAGGCACTTAAAAAGGATTTTCAAATGGCCAATTAACATGAAACAGTGTTCAACATGATTAGTTATATCAGGGAACTGCTAATGAAACCTTGGTGTGATACTATTATGTACATACCAGGTAAGCTAGTATTAAAAAGATTGATGTTACCAAGTGGTGATAAGGATTTGAAGCCAAGAGAATTTCATATACTACATGTATATGTTACAGCTATTTTTTTGAAACCTGGTTGGTAGTATCTTCTAAAGCTGAACTCACTTATACCTATGACATAAGAATTTTATTCCTAGCTATATACTGAAGAGAAGTGAGTACTTGGTTCTACTAAAAAATGCATCAGTATATTCACCAAAAGACAAGTGCAAAAATGTTCATAACAGCACTATTCATTGTAATTCCAAACTAAAACTAACCCAAATGTCCATCAACCACAGAATGGATGACTAAAATATCGTATATTTACACTGGAGTATTATATAGTGATGATAATGAAAGCACAACTACATGTAACCACATGGGTGAATCTCACATATATGATGCTAAGCAAAAGAAGTAAAACACAAAAGAGTACCTATATTTTGATTCCACTTATATAAAGCTCAGAACCTATCTATATTCAAATACTTTCTAGCATCTTACATACAACTAAAATGTCTTCTGGCTGAATTACTAACAAGAAGCAGTGTAGGGCACAGCTGTAAGGAACATCGGTAGTTTGTTTCCTGATATCATTTCATCCTGTCATAACCTTTAATTTAAAGGGGACAGGAACTGAAAGGGAGGAAATAAAATAGTGGTAGGTACATGAGTTTGTCTATGTGTTTCTAAAGTATTTTGCTTCATCCTCCAGGTAGAGGTCTCCCGGCAGGACAAGCGGAGGTAGAAATGATTGAACGTGCCCGGGAGAAGCGTGCTTGGGAAGCCACTCTTCCCTCTCTGAGTGACACCTCCCAGTTTGAGAACAGGAGGAAGATGATGGATGCAATGGAGAGGAAGGAGTGGGCCTTCAGAGAGCAGGAGATTGAAAAGTAGGTTCTTGATCACCCAGAAACTTGCTCTTCCATGATGAAAGTAATGTTAATACTTTTTTATCTGTAAAGTATTTTTCCAAATGTATAGGTATAAAAGTAGTCCTCATCCTGTAGAGATAGAAAATTGAATTTCTGGTTCTTTCAGGAAAAATAAGTCTATAATTTTCTCTTCATTAATATAGAAATGTATAATGGCCTCTTGTGCGAAGTCCAGCATGAAACCCAGACCTGAGCAATTCTTCAAGGCACTTCTGATTCTTCTCTTCTCTTTTCTCTTTAGTATCTGCTCTAGAGTATCACAGAATCCCACTGATTTTTTGCAAATGTCTTACAAACTGTCTCTTTGGGTTCATTCTCAGTGCTACTGTCCCTAGGTCTTGGTCCTCTTCATATCTATTAAGCAGCCTCCTCACTGATCTTGTCTCTTATTCCCCCGGTACTGGATTCACAGTCAGGACACCTTGGGTCCTAGCTACAGCTAATGGGGCACTTTCTATTTAGAAGACAAATTGTGAAGTTCTTTAATTAAGAGATGAGCTCACAGTACATAAATAACCGTATGCTTATGTACTTCTGGCGGAGTTTTCAATCATTTTAACTGATGTATTTTTAGTAATGAGATCATCCCTAGAATATGTAGAAATGAAGAGAACTGAAAAATGACAACTCCCTAGCAAGAATGAAAAAGACCTATCAAGGTTGTCCTTTATTCCAGGCTATGCTGAGGCACTTTATTGTTTGTTGCAATGTTGCCAAAGCCCCTGGCAGTGTGCTAACATATAAGAAAGATAGGGACCGAGAGAGTCAGGAACTTGGTTTGGTTCTCAATTCCAATATGGTTTATTTTTTGGTAACACTTTCTGATTAATTCTGAATCAGAACTGTGTGATTTTTTGGTAAAAAGCTTGCAATTTAATAGAAAATAGTGTTTGGAGTAAAGTAGGTATCAGATATCCTATCCCGTCTGCAGAAATTTAAATCCATTGCTGCAATTTAAAGATGTATATTCTTGTTAGAATGATATCAAAAATATTAAAAATGTATGTGTCCAGAATGAAAACATTGCCTTAGAAAGTGAGAATTTTTGTGATACTGAGGATGATTTTAATAAACATGATTTTGAGTCCTCGCTGTGTGCCAGGCTCTGTGCTGTGAACTGGAGAAAGAGAATAGAAAACTGCTGTGCCCTGACACAACTCCTAATGGTCTCCTGGGGTGGGGGAGGGGAGGATGGGGCAAAAGACCTCCAGACCAACAATTCTTAAGCAGAGTCTATCAGGCGATGTGCTGTCTGTACACAAAGTGCTAGGGGAATCCAGGAGAGAATAATCAGTTCTGTTTGAGGTGGGCAGAGATTTGGGAAAACTATTGTGAGTAGGTAGCCTCTGAGCTTGGTGTTAAAGAATAAGAAACAATCGAGTAGATGATAGTATCAGCAATGACAATGATGATTTCATACGACCTGTAACATTTATAGGAGTACTTACTATGTGCTGGAACCAAGTTCCAAGTCAATAATACTCAAAGTGTGGTCCAAAGACCACCAGCATCAGCATTATCTGGGAACTGTTAAAAATGTAAATTCTTTGGCCCTGTCCCACACCTGCTGAATCACGGGTTGGGTACAGCAATCTGTTATACCAAGCCCTTCAGATTATCTGATGTTCTAACACATTGTATATGTTAACTCATTTAATGCTCACAACAGCCTGGTGGTATGGATACTATTATTATGTCCATTTTATGACTGATGAAATTGAAATAAGTGATGAAGCAAAGAATTGAACCTAAGATTTCTAACTCTAGAGGGAAAGGTGACTGTTGGTGTATGGCTTATTTTTTAAAACACCTGCCTTTAAACAGTCACTCCATGTATATTCACTTTTAGAAGTTCCACTAGTATGACTTGTTAGCTTATCTCCAATCCTTTTGAGTTGAACATTCTGCTCCCTCTGTTGAGGCCTCACTTCTCCCTCGTCATTCTCAATCCTTGTTTATCCTCAAGACTGCTGAGTTAATGGCTCCTGTAAGGAAGCTTTCTCCACCATCCCCTTCCTTTTCCCTGACCAACTGGGAATAATGCTAGATGTAGGTGCTCTATTGTTTCTTTTCCTACAGAAGTCTTTTCATCAGGTCTGGGATTTATCTTCTTGTGTTGTAAATGTTGGTTTATAGGCCTATTCCACTAGAGCAGTGCTTTTTGAGAAGGCATTATGTCTTATTCATCATTGTTTGTTCCCAGCCTGGCATTTGGTGAGCACTTAATAAATATTTGGCAAATAAATGATTGCATAAATTACTGTATGAATTTTGAAGTAGGAGCAAAATGTTCAAATCTCTTAAGTCAATGAAAATCTTGACAGCTATGTGGAACAAAGATTGGAAGGAGGAGACACTAGACTAGCAACTCTAGTTCAAATTAGAAGAGAGATGACAAAAACATAAGCCAGGGAATGGATGCAAGAAGTGTTTTAGAGGAGGAATCATTAGGGGAAGAAGATGTCAGAGAACACGTAGATTTTTGGGAAAACAAAATGAGTGGGGTTTTTGAGGTTTTCAGGAGATACCTGGAGATTCAAATGGACAAAAGTTCTGGTTCAAAAATATCTTGGCTGGAGGTAAAGATTTTTAAATTTGTACGTGATTGTATACACATGAGCAAGGCAACTCTGAGAGAACGAGGTAAAGTTAAGAGGAAGAGAAACAAGGATTGACTAGGTACTTATATGTCCCAGACACTGGCATTTACATATTTACTACTTAAGATAGCATGCCACACCTCATTTTTCTCTTCATTCCTCCTATTACTTAGCCCTCCAGCAACCAGTTAACCTGGATTGTGCATAAACATCTTTTTTATTTAGGCCCGTCTGCATAGAGAGCCCTTATTTTGCCCCATCTACCTGGCATGTTCTTCTTCATCCTTTAGAACTACACCTATACATATTCCTATTATATAGAAACTCACTATGGAATTGCTACCCTTAGACCCCCATTTTTCACACTTTTGCCAGAGTGGTCTTTTTAAAGTACATGAAAAAGATACCAACCTAAAAAGAAGATCCTATTTATGGCAAGTGTCCCCCTTCTCTCAAGTAGAAAACCCTGTTTGAGATCCCATATACTTATGGGAATTTATTTTGTAATTTACTTGAAGACTACAGGAGATCCGCCTGGAAGTTCTAAAAGAACTGCTGAAGAAACGTGATGAGAATCAAAACGAAATGAACATGAGGCACTTGAATGCCCAGTGGTTTAAACTGCAGGAAGCAAAGGAGGCAAAATTGGCACAAATTCAGCGTGCTTATGTATCAGGTAATGGTGTGGTATGAACAATGAAGAGAATGGAAAAATTTGCTTTGCCTTAGATCTTCAATCAAATCTCATTTAACTATCTCTCACACACACACACACACACACACACACACACACACACACACACATTTTGGTCCTAGTGTTATTAAAGAGGTAAGGGACAGGAGATGAGTTATTTTTTAAAAGTAGAAGAGGTAGAAAATTTTACACTAAGATAATCAAATAATCATATTCTAACAACTTGTCAAGTTATTGACATTATGGGTGTGTGTGTGTGTGTGTCTGTCTGTCTGTCTTTGGCTCCTAATTTTCTTGGGCTGAGGCCCTGGATAGAGTCCTGTTTCTCAATTTTTTTTTCATCATTGCCCCTTGAAAGAGACATTCAGACATGTTTTTTCCTATTTGCCCTCCTACAATGAAATTTTAATTTCACAGATATACTGTGTACCGGTTTATGTACTACAGGTATACCTGTACTTTATACATTAAAAGAGGAGTCAGTTGAATATTAAGAGTGACAAAATAAAAAATTTTAATTAAAATTTAAATTAAAAAGGTTTAACTTATTACAATGTCACTTAACTTAATAATTTGTTGAGTAGCTTTTACTGTAATTGATTTACTTATAAAATTGTAATGTTTGAATTATATATGTAAATGAGAAATTTATGAACATAATAATAGCAATATAATCATGCATAAAAATCATTCAAAATTGTCATTTTTTAGTAAAACAGTTACAAAAATACAATTAATTCCTTAAAAATTATTTTTGCTGAACTTTTTCTTTTTTGTATCTGCAACTATATCATGTCATTAGCAATTCTTTAAAAATTATAACTTTTAATGCCTGTATATTATTACATTGTGTGGCTGTATCATAATTTTATTTAATAATTTTGCTTTAGGTTAATAGTCTCTTGATTCTGGAAATTCTCATATTGTTTCAAATTTCAGCTTTTTAAAACAGACTTGATATGATGCTTTACATCACAGATGTGCTTCCTAATTAATCATATTTAGATGATCAATTAACAATCTAATAATAAGATTGTTAAAAGGGGAATATGCATTTCTTTTTCTTTTTTAAAATTGTTCAAGTACAGCTGACATTTAGTATTATTTTATATTACTTTTAACTTTTTTTACCTGTATCTTCCTCATTCCTACTTCCGTCTGATAACCACTAATCCACTGACCATGTTTACAAATTTCTGTTTTTTTGTCATGTTATTTCTTTCAGTTTTATATCTCACATATGAGTGAAATCATATGGTTCTCAACTTTTTCTGACTTACTTTGCTTAGCATGATTATCTCAAGATTCACCCATGTTGTTACAGATGGCAGTATTTCATCTTTCTTATGGCTAAGTAATATTCCATTGTATATATGTATTACATGTTCTTTATTCAATCATCTATCAAAAGGCACTTTGGTAGTTTCCATGTCTTGGGCACCGTTCATAGTGCTGCTATGAACATTGGGGTGCATATATCTTTGAGGATAAATGTTTTCAAGTTTTTTGGGTAAATAACTAGAGGAGGGATTGCTGGGTCATATGGTAATTTTATTCTTAGTTTTTTGACGAACCTCCATACTGTTTTCTATAGTAGACTTTTAACTTTTTCTCGATGTGAGAAAATAACTTTTAACTGTATGCTAGATATGCATTTAGATATTGTCAACATTTTTTTTTCTTTTCAATACTTGACATATTCTAATTTATTTTTGTGTTATCCAAAATGGACAGCGATTATTAACAAACTTGTGGTCTTCCCTTTCTTTCAATTATTCTCCTAGGAGAGAATAATTCCCTTAGTCTCCAGTGAACATGTATTTTTTCAGTTACCTTGAATTTCTTTCATTTATTTAACAAATTTTTATTGCATATCTATGTCTGGTGCAGAGCTTGGAATGCTTTTATAGAAAATTTTTGATGAGTACAAATCGAGGACACTAGCTAATTCAGCTTATGTCACTCCCGCCTGTCTCATGACCATCTGGGTCACACAGATGACAGACCTCTGTTTTTTGTATTACATTCTGACTGCAGTGATTGGTCATTATGAAATTCATTCAGTTTAGTTGCTTTCCTGGGTACAAAACTGGAACTAGTTCACTATTCTGTGTTTGGATCGTTTAGTACAATATTTTGGAGATAGTCATGAAGGTATGTTTTATTTTAGCAATCAGAAAACTTGTGGGAAAGAGAAAGAATATAGAAGGGAAGTTGGAGAGAAGAAATATCATCGAGGATTATTCTGATTATGCATCACAGGTCTATGGACCTCTATCTCGCCTTGGTCGTTTCCCAGATAACAACTCAGAGGACTTTGTAGTAAAAAACCACTATCTCAACACCTATGAAGGTAAGAAACTTGCATAATTACAAGTCCAATATAAGAGGGTTATCTAAGAATTATCAATTAAATATATAACATATATATCCTGGGGAGGAAGATGTATATAAAGGCAGAGTCCTCCTATGCCTTGATATGAATAGTACTTTATATCTTTTATGTTAGTGGTTAGAATTATGTATTGAGAATTCTCAATTGATAACCAAATAAACCATACTGCATAATTCAACAATGGTGAAAAAAAGGGAATTATTCTCTCCCAGGAGAATAATTAAATAAGCTAAACAACAAATAAAAATATTTGTAAGAAATAGCAATTAACACATTAATAGTGTTTATATGAGTTGACACAAACTAATAAAGACTACTAAGACCCAAATAAATAAATGAATACACTTTACAACAATTTATCAAGGAGTAAAGTCAATTAGCTACTACACATTTAAACATGTTTAATGTCACTAATAATCAAAAGTTATGCAAAAATGAAGTAGGAAAAGCTTTTACACTAGGTTTATGAAGCAAATGAGAAATACCAAATGAAATCAGTTCTTTAAGAAGAAATGCCAGAAAACTAGTGGACAGGGGGACAAATTATGGAGAGGGCTTTACCTGTTGTAAGTTTAAGAGAGACTTATTTAAATTATTTAATTTTCAGTTGATAAGCTGAAACATCACATGGCCAAGATCATGAGTTGATGGTCACACCGCTAAACATATAGCTCTGGTTGACCATCTGTAGAGCAGAATATGATAAATTGGTGTACGTTCACTTTAGAATTGTGGTGCCATGTATCATATGATCATTACTTTTCTGTTGATTCTTACTGTGGAATTTATTTTTTGTAAGGCAGCATTTTCATTTTAGAATGCATTTCTCATTTTATAGTCCTAAGTCACTGAGAACATGAGTTAATTTAAAAAAAATCTGCTTTACACTTTGGGGACAATTTAATTAGATGAGATACTCCTTATTAATAATTCTAAATGAGAGTACTTGGCAAACAACTACTGAAATTAACAATATTCTTTCAAAATGCTAAATTTAAGTACCATATACTAAAAACATGTACTTCCTTCCCATAGGATTAGTTGAACTTGAGTCATGTCTCCCAGATTTTGTGACACAACCTCGAATCAGAGCTCCAAAACCAAAAGTCATTACCACCAAAGCTGGTTTTCTAAAGAGAGCAGCAAGGATGGAACACGAATTAGCAGAGGTTCATAAGGTATTACCTTGGAAGACAAGATGCTTTTAGTGGAGCTTTTGTGGAGAAATACTATACTCCAAAAATTACACTTTGTCTTGGACAGCAGTGTCCTATAGTTTTAAGAATAGAATAAAAATCCATGGGAGCCCTTACTCAAGATAAAAAATAAGACCTTGACAATGATTTACATAAGTCTTTGTGGTTCTTTTCTACCTCATGCCCTTGTCTCCATTTATCCATTCTGAATTCTGTGTCCACCATTCTCTCACTTTCAGTAAAAGTATTCTGATATGGAAGTTATCTTCTATTAGTTTACTAAAGCTTTTAATCATGTGTTTATGTTGAAGTTTATCAAATGTTTTGTCTGCATCTATTGAAATAATTATATATTTTTTCTTTTCAAAATTATTATTGTATCAAGGAACATTTATACTTTTTTTTTTTAACAAATATTAATCAATCCTTGCATACCTGGGATGGATCTAACTTGGTCAATGTATATTTTCTTATTTTTACTACATCATTGGATTTGATTTACTAATATGTTGTTCAGAATTTAGATTCTATATTCATGAATGAAATGGCCTTATTTTCTTTTCCCATTTTCACTATATATGGCATTGGTATCAGAGTTATGTATGTCTCCTGAAATGAACGGGGAGTATTTCTTCTTTTCTACTTTAGAAAAGAGTTGAAATAAGTTCGAGATGATCTTTTTTTTTTAGGGCTGGTAGAATATTCACATAAAATTATCTGACACTGATTCAGTTTTCTTCATGGAAAAAATTTTAACCAACCACTCCTTCAATTGCCTTACAACTCATAGAACTTTCTGTATGGTTTTGGTAAATTATATTGTCTTTGCAAATTCCATTTTATCTAACTTTTCAAATGTTTTGGCATATGTTGTTGACAATATGATGATTTTTTAGCATTTGTTTTATCTATAATCATGCATGCTCTTTTCATTCATGATATTTATGTGTGCTTTAATTCTTTAATCAATTTTACTGGTTGCTCATTTGTTTTCTTGGTATTGTTTTTCCAAACAATGGACTTTTAACTTTGTTGATTTTCCCTATTATACATATAATTTCAGTTGCATTAATTATCACTCATATTTATTATGTCTTTCCTTTTACTTTTGGGGGGTTTGTTTTGTAGTTCTTTTCCTAACTTAAAGTAGATATATAGCTCATTAATTTTCTTAATACTGAAAAATAAGTACGTAAAGCTAACTTTCCTTCAAAACACTGATTTTGGTACTGATATATGATATTTATCATTACTGTTAATATCTAATTTTTAAAAATATTCATTATGGTTTTTGAACCTGTAAGTGTTTAACTGTGTTTTTAAATTTACAAATTTGCACTAATTTTAACTTATTTTCTAATTAGCTTCTAAATTGCTCATGACTAGGTCAGGGATCCTAGTCTGTATGATACTATTCTTTAAAATTTAGTGAGGCTTGCTTTGTGAACTAGTATATGATTTTACATTTAAATAATCTAGGTTCCTCTTCAAATAATATTATAACTACATATATGTAGCACTGGAACCTTATAACATTATTATAACGTACTATTCCTGTGATGTTGCTGTCATTCATTTTACTGGTCCATCTGCTATAATCACTCAACACATTTTTTCTATTATTGCTTTAACAGTTATCTTTTAGACTGCTTAAAAATAAGAAAAATATTTTATCTTACCTCATTTAGTCGTTCTCTACCACGCTTTCTTTCTTTATATAATAGATCCAAGTTTCTGGCTTATGCGATTTTTTTTCATGCCTAAAGAACTTACGTTACTACATATTATAGGGCAGTTTTGCTGGCAATGAATTTCAGTTTTTGTCTGTCTTGGGAAGTCTTTATTTCCCCTTTACTTTTTTTTGAGATTTAATTTACCATAAAATTCACTCTTTTAAAGTATACAATTCAGTTGCTTTTAGTATACTCACAAGATTGTTCAACCATCACCACTGTCTAATTCTAGAGCATTCTCATCATCCCCAAAAGAAACCTCATACCTATTAGAAGTCACTCCAAATTACTCTCTTCCCCCTAGCATGTGAAAAGCACTAATCTACTTTCTTTTTATGAATTTGCCCATTTTGGACATTATACATAAATGGAATTATACAATATATGGCCTTTTCTGTTTTCCTTCTTTCACTTAGATTAATATTTTCAGAGTTCATCCATGTTCCAGCATGTCTCAGTACCTCATTATTTTTTATGGATGCATAATATTCCATCACACGGATATGCCACATTTTGTTTATCTATTTATCAGTTGATGGAAATTTGAGTTGTTCCTACTTTTTGTCTTATAAATAATGCTGCTGTCTACAGCCATGCCACCCAGAACGTGCCTGATCTCATCTCATCTTGGAAGCTAAGCAGGTTTGGGCCTGGTTAGTATTTGGATGGGAGACTACCTAGGAATACCAGGTGCTGTAGGCATAGAAAGGAAAATTTTTTAAAAATACATGTCCATGTATTTTTCAGTTCTCTTGAGTTTATATGTAAGAGTGGAATTGTTAGATTACATGGTAATTCTATGTTTTACTTTTGAGGAGCTGCCAGATTATTTCAAAAGTGGCTACATTATTTCACATTCCCACTAGCAATGTATGAAGGTTCTAATTTCTCTACATCTTTGCCATCATTTGTTGTCACCTATCTTTTTTATTATTGCCATCCTGGTGTGTGTGAGGTGGTATATCACTATGGTTTTGATTTGCATTTGTCTAATGATTAATAAGTTTTAGCATCTTTTTATGTACCTGTTGGTCATTTGTATATCTTATTTTGGAGAAATGCCTATTCAGATTCTTTGCTCATTTTAAATTAGGTTGTCTTTTTATTATTTATTATAGACATTTTTAATGTCTATTGTTGAGTTGTAAGAGTTCTGTATATATTCTGGAGACTAGACCTTTATCAGATATATGGTTTGCAAATTTTTCTCCCACTCTGTGGGATGTTTTTTTTACTTTCTTGAATAGTATCTTTTGAAACATAAAAGTTTTTAATTTTGATCTTTTCGCTTTTGAATAATTATTTTAGTAGGTGTGGAATTCTAATTGGTGTTTTTTTTTCTTTCAACACTTCAAAAGTTTCAGTGCATTAACTGCTTGCACACATGGTTTCTCATTAGAACTTTGCTGTAATTCTTATCTTTGCTCCTCACTGGATAAGATGTGTTTTTCCTCTGATTTCTTTCAAAATTTTCTTTTTTTCTTTGGTTTTCTTCAATTTAAATACTATGTGCCTGACATATGTTTTAAACATTTTTTTAGGGATATATCTTTGATTTTCTCTAAGCTTTCTAAATCTGTGGGTTGGTGTTTGTGACTAATTTTGGAAAGTTTCAGCCATTAGTACTTCAAATATTTCTTCTACATTCTGTCTTCTCTCGTATTCCAGTAAAACATATTCCAACTTTTTATAGTCTCTCTTAGTTTTTGGAGGTTTTGTTCTGTTTCTGTTTTTATGTTTTATTATTATTATTATTATTCTTTGCATTTCAGTTTGGGAAGTTTTAGTAACCTGTCTTGAGGTTTCTGGATTCTTTCCTTGAGTGTGTCGAGTCTGCTGATGAGCCCATTAAAGGCATTCTTCATTTCTGTTACTGTTTTGATTTCTAGACTTTCCTTTTGATTTCTTTGTTTACATTACTCATCATTCTTGCACATTGTCTACCTTTTCCATTAATTCCCTTAACATGTTAATTATAATTATTTTAAATTTCTGTCTAATTATTTCAAATAATTCTGTCATATCTGAATCTGATTCTAATGATTGTTTGTCTATTCAAACTCTGTTTTTCTTGCCTTTTTGAATGCCTTTTAATATTTTTGTTGATAGCTTGACATCTGTTATCAGGTAATAGGAACTAAGGTAAATAGGCTGTAGTATGGAATTTATATTAATCTGGCTAGGAGCTGAGCTGTATATGTTTGTTGTAGCTAATGGTATCAGAGGATTCACATTCTTTTATTGTCTTGTTTTTATCTCCCCTCTTGGTTTTGGGATGAGATGCCATTATATGGAGTCTATCAGTTCGAAGTAGTAGTCTGAATTGAACTAATTATTAGGGAAATGCTCTTATCATTCATTTCATGAGAACATTTCCCTAATATTCTCATATTCATTTATACTTCCCTCCTGCCCCAAACTTTCCCTTTGACAGCAACTGTGAGACATGTTGAAGAAATTCTCAAATATTTATGGTTTTATTATACTTTTTAATGTATTCTTGATTTAACATTGTTCTTTTCATTGTTAAAATCTAATGAATTTTTTCAAAGTCTGCACTTCTCTTTCTTTTTTCTTGTATTTATAATTTATTTATTGACTGAAAAAAATACCCACATAGTTCAAAATTCATATTATACAAGAGTGTTAGATGAAATGTTTCCCTTTTATTCCTGTCTCCCAGCTGTGCATATCCTTCTTTTGTAAGCAACATGTTTTTAGTTTTCACATCTATCTTTCCAGAGATATTTAGTATAAGCAAATATATGTGTATGTGTAAATATGTATGCATGAGTGTATATTTATAAATATATTTAAATAAATATGTATAAATACATATAAATATCTCTTAAAATTCTTTTTTACATAAATGTTAGTATATAATACATGTTGTTCTGCCTCTGCCCTTTTTACATAATATATTTTGGAGATCATTCCATATCGGCATTATCAGAAAAGCTTTTTTATTATTTTTTGCATGATATAGCATTGTATAAATGTTTCATAATATATTTAACCATTCCCCTTTTGATGGATAATTATATTGTTCTGAACTTTTTATTATTAAAAGCAATTAATTTGATACATGTATGAACATGTCTAGAATTAGATTCCTAGACATGGAATTGCTGGCCTATAACATACATGCATTTATTATTTTGATGTATATTGCTAAATTTACTTGCAGAAATGATATACTAATTTCTGCAGTGTGTGAGAGTGCCTGTTTCCCACATCTTTACCAACATAATTTGTTAACAAATGATTGTTTTTAAAATAGTTCCATGTGATATGGCTCAGGGCATTTTACTAAAAGATGTCCAATTTTAGAATTCTTACTTTTAGATTGTTGCTTTCTATTGATTCATTAATTATTGTTATCATAGAGCTGTTATGTATTTGCTTTCAGTTTTATTTAGAAAAACTCAGAGGCTCTATGACAACTAGAATAATTTCATGTGGTTCCAAATTTACATATTGTTATTAATTTTACTTTTGGCTTAGGGCTTATTGTTTTATCACTGATCTATTTTTTGTGGAAAAAATATAAAAATTATAACATGATGAAAAAGTAAAATATGATTTTAAAATCACAGAAATCAGAATTTTTGATACTTGTAAACTTTAAGTTAAAGTATCCCCCTATGGCTGAAAATGGAACTAAAGAATTAATAAAACCCTATGTTATGTATAATTTTGGAAGGACTTTTGGTGATCAGAAGTAGAAAAAGAAATAAAATGTATATTGAAACAGAAGCACACACATACTCTTTCACAGAGAAACAATTAATTTTCAAAAATCTTGACATGCAGGCCTTCAAGGCTAAAGCTCTCTCTTCACTTCAAGACAGTTGCCATATAAAGTTCCTCAGTTCCCCCATAACAACAAAACATACCAAACATTTCAGTCACTTAACACAGAGAAAAATTTTATATTGTAAAACAGCAAATTAGCTCATGTGGAAGAGTAAGAGTTGGGGTTTTTGTTTGCATACACACATGACGGACCTTTTAAAAACTAATTAACTAAATAAATCTCCAAAATCTTTTATTAAAATGAATACACCTAGAATATGTGCATGTTTATTTGGTGGTTAACTTATCCTTAGCAATATCGTAGCATCCCTTGGGAGATACAAGCCCCCTCGTTTGGACTTCATCAAACTGTCCTAGCACCACCACCAAGATTATTTCTGATTGATATACAGAAATCTCTGGTGTAGATATGGTAGTGGAAGAAAATACAAACGTAAGAAATGACAGGAGTTGATGTTATTTCAGGCACTGTTGGATAAGAAGAATAAGGTTCTTGAACCAAAGAAACCTCTGCTCTTTCTACAAAAAAAGCCAGTACCTCAACCTCGGCTTCCAACTCCAACCTTGGAAATGACTTCCAATGTAAGTTTGAAACTTTTTTTGAAATGCTAAATTCAGCGTTGCTGTCTCTTTATTCTTAGGATAGTTTGGCTTAAAAACAAACCTAACCTAAAATGTTAATTTTTCCAAATCTGACTTATGTTGCCTATTTTCTTATGTTGCAAACATCAAAAACACACAAAAACAAGCAAAATGAAATGAAATGAGATCTAAACCCAATCTTTTTATTCTTATGAAGAATAAAAAAAATTTCCAAGAAAAATAGGCATCAGAAGGTAATCCTTGTGTATGTCAAATAAAAAAAGGAGTTCAAATGATTATTAGTTACTATAACTGTTTTTGCATATGAGGAGTTGGCTGATGACTGCTGGAAGCGGAGAGGAATGAAATGCCAGGAAGTCATCAAGACAGACTGGCTTCTGAGGTAGGACTGACTCAAAGAGTTCACCCTGACCAGGGCCACACCTCACCTTTGTAGAACCCCAGACTTTGGATAAAATTCAAAGGACTGACTCAGACTAAACAAACCCACAAGAAACTGCTGGAGATGCTACAATGTAAATGTATGACTTATGGAGAGAATTGTGACTGACTGATGGGTCAGATGTTCCTTCTAGCAGGTCAACCCATCATTTCCAAGTATAGGGCAGTTCTCACAAGAAGCCAGATTGTTTTCAGGTTGGTGTGCTCCTTGGGGATGGGGGTGGGGCATTGACAGAAAATTTCACTAGAACCTCTGATGGGCTTCCTTGTGGAAGAACTGGACCGCTCCCACTGACTGGCCAGGGTGTGCTTCTGGACAGCACCCCATGTTACAGACTTTGTGTTGACCACTGCCTGTGGTTAACACATTGTCTTTCACATGCATTAATGCTGTTGATTTTGCTGTTGCTTTATTTTACATCCAGATGTGCCTAAATTCGATTTGCAGACTCTGTTCTTTCTTTTCTTTTCTTTTTTATTTGAATGTATTTTATTTAAGAAGAAAACACTATTCTACCATAACATATCTGCTCCATAGATTTTAGGAAAAATATATACATTTAATATGATCTTGAAAAGCCTTTTTTAAAAAATTAAGTTTATTGGGGTAGCATTGGTTAATACAATTATATAATTTTCAGGTGTATATTATAATTTGACATCTGTATATTCTATTGTGTGTTTACCACCCAAAGTCCAGTTCTTCAGTTACCATATATTTGATTCCCTTTACCCACTTCATCCTCACCCTTCTCCCCTATATTTGACCCCCTTTACCCTGCCTACCTCTCCCCTCTCCCATCCCCTACTCTCTGGTAACCACTAATCTATAGTCCATGTCCATGAGTCTCTGTTTGTTTGTCCTGTTCCCTTGTTGCTTTTAGGTTTATATTCTACATATAAGTGATATCATGTGATTTTCAACTTTTTCTGTCTGGCTTATTTTGCTTAGCATGATTATCTCGACTTCCATTCATGTTGTCGCATTTGGTAGTATTCCATCTCTTCTTATGGCTGAGTAATATTCCATTGTATATATGTACCACAGCTTCTTTAGCCAATCATCTATCATAGGACACTTCAGTTGCTTCCATGTTCTGGCCACTGTGAATAATGTTGCTATGAACATTGGTGTGCAAATATCTTTTCGGATATGGGTTTTCAAGTCTTTGGGGTAAATACCCAGTCGAGGGATTGCTGGATCATATGGTAGATCAATTCTTAGTTTTTTGAGGAATCTCTGTACTGTTTTCCATAATGGCTGTACCAATTTGCTGTCCCATCAGCAGTGTATGAAGGTTCCTTTTTCTCCGCATCCTCTCTAATATTTATTATTACTTGTCCTGTTGCTTATAGCTATTCTAACAGGTGTGAGATGGTATCTCATTGTAGTTTTGATTTGCATTTCCCTAAGAGCTAGCAATGTTGAGCATCTTTTCATATATTTGTTGGCCATTTTTATGTCCACTAGGGAGAAGTGTCTGTTCAGGTCTTCTGCCAATTTTTTGATTGGCTCATTTGCTCTTTTGTTGTTATTGGCTATATGAGTTCTTTGTATATTTTGGATATTACACCCTTATTGGAGGTGTTGCTTGCAAATATATTTTCCCATTCATTATGGGAAATATATTTCCCATACTTTGTTGACAATTTCTTTTGCTGAGCAGAAGCTTTTAAGTTTGATGTAGTCTCATTCATTTATTTTAGCTTTTACTTCTCTTGCTTTTGAGATCAAGTTCATAAAATCCTCTTTAAGTCCAAAGTTCCTGAGTTTTATTCTTGTTTTCTTCTGTGCATTTTTGGGTCTTATATTCAGGTCCTTAATCCATTTTGAGCTAATTTTGGTGTGTGGTGATAAACAACAGTCTAGTTTCATTCTTTTGCAGGTGGCTTTCCAGTTTTCCCAGCACCATTTATTGAAAAGGCTTTTCTTTCTCCACTGTATGTTTTTGGCTTTTTCGTTGAAAATTATTTGCCTATATAAATATGGGTTTACCTCTGGACTCTCGATTCTGTTCCACTGATCTGTGTGTCTGTTTTGCTGCCAATACCATGCCTTTTTGATTACTGTCACTTTGTAGTATAATCTGAAGTCAGGCAGAGTGATGCTTCCTCATTCTTTTTTTTTTTCAGATGGTTTTGGCAATTCAGGGTCTTTTGTGCTTCCATACCAATCTGAAAATTTTTGTTTTATTTCTTTCAAAAATGCTGATGGGATTTTGATGGGGATTGTATTAAATCTGCATAATGCTTTAGATAATATGACCATTTTAACTATGTTGATTCTTTTCATCCAAGAACACGGAATATCTTTCTATATCTTTGTATCTGCTTTGATTTCTTTTAATAGCATCTTGTAGTTTTCATTATATAGGTCTTCCACATATTTTGTTAAATTTATTCCTAGGTATTTTATTCTTTTTGTTCCAATTGCAAAGGGAATTATATTTTTTATATCTTTTTCTGACACTTCATTATTAGAGTATAGGAACGCTATGGATTTTTGAACATTGATTTTGTATTCAGAAACTTTACTGTATTTACTTATTGTTTCTAGTAGTGTTCTTGTGGAATTTTTAGGATTTTCTATGCAGAGAATTATGTCATTCGCAAATATTGACAGTTTGACTTCTTTGTTTCCTATTTGGATGCCTTTTAAAACAAATTTTTATTTTTATTTATTTATTTTTTAATTAAGTTTTTTGGGGTAACATTAGTTAATACAATTACATAATTTTCAGGTGTACATTATAATTTGACATAGATGGGGTAAAGACAGTCAAATATAGGGAGATAAGGGGAGAGTGAAGTGGATAAAGGTGATCAAATATATGGTAGCCAAAGGAAATTGGACTTTGAGTGGTGAACACACAATGGACTTCTTTTATATCTTTCTCTTGTCTGATTGCACTTACTAGGATCTCCAATGTTATGTTGAATAAGAGTGGTGATAGTGGACAGCCTTGCCTTTTTCCTGATCTTAGAGGGGAGGTTTTTAATTTTTCACCATTAAGTATAATTTTGAATGAGTGTTTGTCATAGATGGCCTTTATTATGTTAAGGTACTTTCCTTCTATACCAGTTTTGTTAAGTGTTTTGATCATAAATGGATGCTGTATCTTGTCGAAGGCTTTTTCTGCATCTATTGATATGATTACATGATTCTTATTTTTTAATTTGTTTATGTGGTGTATCACATTAATCAATTTGCATATGTTGAACCATCCCTGTGCCCCTGGAATGAAGCCCAATTGATCGTGATGTATAATCTTTTTAATATGTTGCTGTATTCAGTTCACTAGTATCTTATTTAGGATTTTTGCATCTGTGTTAATGAGAGTTATTGGTCTGTAGTTTTCTTTTTTTGTGTTATCTTTACCATGTTTTGGTATCTGAGTAATATTGGCCTCATAAAATGAGTTGGGAAGTATTGCCTCCTCTTTGATTTTTTGGAAGAGTTTGAGGAGAATAGGTATTAAATCTTCTTTGAATGTTTCGTAGAATTCACTGATGAAGGCATCTTGTTCTGGACTTTTACTTTTTGGTAGGTTTTTGATGATTGTTTCAATGTCCATACTGCTGATTTGTCTATTTAGATTTTCCAGTTCTTTTTGATGCACCCTAGGAAGATTGTATTTTTCTAAGTACTTGTCCATTTCTTCTAGATTATTAAATTTGGTGTTATAACTTTTTCATAATATTCTTGTATGATCCTTTGTATTTCTGTGATGTCAGTCATAATTTCCCCTCTTTCATTGCTGATTTTGTTTATTTGTGTCTTTTCTCTTTTTTAGTGAGTCTAGCCAGGAGTTTGTCAGTTTTATTAACCTTCTCAAAGAACCAACTCTTTGTTGCATTTATTTTTTCTATCATTTTTTTTTGTTTTCAATTTCATTTATTTCTGCTCTAATTTTGATGATTTCTTTCCTTCTGCTGACTTTAGGCTTCATTTGTTCTTCCTTTTCTGGTTTTTAAAGATGAAACATTAGGTTATTTATTTGTGCTTATTCTTGTTTTTGGAGATAGGCTTGTAATGATATGAACTTTCCTTTTATGACCACTTTTGCCATGTCCCAAAAGTTTTGATATGCTGTACTATCATTATCATTCATTTCTATGTATCTCTTGATCTCTCTTTTTATTTCTTCTCTGACCCAGTTATTCTTCAGTAGAATGTTGTTTAAACTCCATGTTTTTGTGGTTCTTTCTGATTTATTTTTGCAGCTGATCTCTAGTTTCAAAAATCATTATGATCAAAGAATATGGTTGGTATGATTTCAACCCTCTTATATTTGTTGAGGCTATCTCTGTGTCTCACTATGTGGTCGATTTTTGAGAATGTTCCAAGTGTACTAGAGAAGAATGTATAAGCAGCTCTTTTGGGATGGAAGGCTCTGTAAATGCCAATTATGTCCAGTTAGTCTAATGTGTCATTTAAGGATGTGATTTCCTTATTGATTTTCTGTTTGGATGATCTGTCCATATCCGACAGTGGAGTATTTAGGTCCCCTACTATGATTAGTGTTTTGGTCTGTTTCTCCCTTTAGTTCTGTTAGTAATTGCTTTACATATTTCAGGGTTTCCTGATTGGGAGCATAGATATTAATAAGTGTTAATATCTTCTTGGTGCATGATTCCCTTTATCATTATAAAGTGTCCCTCAGTATCTTTCTTTACCTTTTTTATTTTGAAGTCTATTTCGTCTGATA
>PVKZ01006507.1:0-34252 GCA_004027375.1 Macroglossus sobrinus | reverse complement strand
ACAACATTTGCAGCATGTGTTGGATATATTAACCTCTTGCTAATTTTGGGAGCTGCCATCAGCCCCTCCACCTCCCCTCCTCAGCTTCAGTAAGGAGACAGACTTGAGCAGGGTCCAGCATTATCCCAGCGTGTGACCTCATTCCGGGGTCCCCAGAGGGGTCTTTCTGGGTTGCCTTCTGGCCTGGAAGCCCCATGAGAGCAGGGACTTGTATCTGTTTTTATTTCTGGTGCCCGGAATATAGTAGTAACTCAGTAAATATTTATTGCATGTGCAGGTCCTGGGAGCAACATTAGCATAAAGAGCAGACAAGACTAGGAGGAGATGAGGGGTGTGGGACTGGGGGATTTGTTGCCCACATTTTCCTTACAGCAGACTCCCTCCTGTCTTTGGAGCGCTGCTTCTCCCTCTTCTTTCTCATCCGCCTTCAGTGCTGAGGTTGGAGAGCTGAGTAGCAAGACTGGCAGAAATGCAGGTCCTGCATGGAGGGAATTCAACAGCAAGTGTGACTATCCCTTGAGCCTCCCAGAATCAGCTCCCAGATTGGTCTTCCTCAAGGCCAACCTGAGGGTCCTTGGAGGGAGAAGAGCCACCACACCCTGGTCTGGCTCAGGCTTCCCAGGGTAAGGCAGAGAATGTCTGCTGCTCTCATGTTTGGATGAGAAGTAACTTTTGTTTCTGTGCTCACATTCTCACATGGACATTATTCAGCTTTTACTAATTGGCTTTACAATTTTCTTAGTAGTTAATATTCATCTGTCAAAGATGGAAGCATAAATAAATAACTCCGGTTTGAGCACACCTTCTTATTAGGCCATACATCATGTTAGAAAGTTCGCATTCTTTAACCAGGAAGATGAAATTAGAAACATCTTGAAAAAGCCTTCTTGTCATCAATCATGTCATCTTGAACATGTTCCGAAGCTTGCTGCTGGCATCAAGAATAGATGTTTTATTCAAAAGAATGTATTTAAAGAAAATGACAGCACTTTTCCATTTCAGCTTTTTAAAAACAGGAAATCTTTCAAGTCTTCCTGATGATGAGAATTCCAGAGCCTTGGCAGATGCGTGGAGTGACTCCAACCTCTGGATGTGCCTGAAAGGGTCGAGAAATTTCTGACCCTTTAGAAAGGGAATGGGGACAGAGACAAGCTGCTAATGGTTTAGCAGAACGTCCTAAGTCTTGTGTGGCTTCGAAAAAGTCACTTGCTGCTCTTTGGGTTCCAGTCTATTCATTTATAAAATGGGAAGTTGTGTAAGACTGGTGTCTTAGCTTGAGCTGCTCTAACAAATGATCATAGATTGGGGAACTTAAATAACAAACATTGACTTCTCAGGAAGCCCCAAATCAAGGTGCTGGCAGATTTGGGGTCTGGTGAGGGTACTCTTCTTGGTTTCCAGATGGCTATTTTCTTATTGTCCCTCATCTGATGGAGAGCAGAGAGTAGGATTCTGTGTCTCCTCTTTTTATAAGGGCATTAATCCCATCATGAGAGCCCTACCCTCATGACTTCATCTAACCCTGTTTCCTCCCAAAGACCCCAACTCCAAATACCATGACATTGGGGATAAGGATTTTCTGCCCCTGGCTCACTGCTCCTCCCGTGGTGGGGACACAGACTAGACATTCTTCACTGTCCCTCCAGCTCTGACCTGCTTGACTCCAGGAGAGATGAGATGAGGGTATCATGTGGCTCTGTGTAGCCAGCTCCCTCTTTCGTGGAGGTCTCAGGATCTCTCTCCAGCCCCAGCTGTGCCTACATGAAATCCCACAACACAGTCTGTGCAGTAAGATGATCCCTGAACTGGGAGAACATGAGCTTAGCTCCAGCTCTGTCTACCCCATTGCCCTTTATGGCCTTGGGTACGTCACTTCCCTTCCAGTGGCCTCACTCTCCCTATCCATGAAACAAGGCAGTTGGATGGGCTGATCTCCAAGAGCTAAGAGCTCATCTGGGGGGTTAGAATATATTAAGGTCCGTGTGTATTTCTGTAAAACAAATAGGACTCGATCTATTTTCCCTAAGTCCACATCCTATGGAACAGTGTTTTCCTTATTGGCAAGGTAGTTTAGAATCTGCTTATCTGTCAAATGATTCCAGAAAACACAGGGACTCAGTCCATCATGTTCAGGCCCCTGGTCAGTGAGGTCATTCTAGGGGCAAGAACCCTCAAAGCTTTCTCACTCCCCGATGGTCCTGAAGAACAAATCCCAGAATCTGCAAGTTCCATTGAATTGACATTTCATGTTTCCTGGAATGCTGGACCTGAAACAAATGTGATTTTCTAGTCCAGCTTTCTCATTTGACAGTTGAGAAAATAGAGTCCCTGGAAGAGGAATTCATTCATTCAAGGTCACACCCCAGGTGGTGGCAGACAAGGGACTAAAGTCCCTCCACACTCACTCTCCAGGCCCCTGTCCACATCCCTGAATTTGCTTCTCATTTGAGAGCATTAATGCAACTTCTCGAAATGTACAACTTAATTTTGAATTCTTTCCCTTCTTTACGCATAAATATAAAGTCGGAGTTAGTAAAAATGCATAAACAGTGAACCTACACTCCAAGCCATATGCTGCGAACCACACCCATCTGCCTCACTGAATTTCCAACATGACTGTCAGAAACTCACCGTGGACAGTTTGCCAAACTCTTCCCAGCCAAACTTCAGGGAACATCAATAATGTTGAGTGTGTCTGCGACATTGCATAGGAGTAAAACGGGACGATTTATGACAAACATGTCTCCCCATCAGCACCCATTTAAAAATGACTTACGGAAGGCAGTGGCCAGCACAGACACGATTAGTATGGATCCCAGCACCTAAGAGCCCAGTGTGGTCCAGCAGGACAGCTATGCCTTGTAAGCAAGATGAGACTATCAGAAGGACAAGGATAGCCAGCAAGTGCTGTGGGGCCTCAGCGGTGGGGAGCACTTCTGGTAGGTGATAGGGAGCAGGCATGTGGACCAGGTCTTGAAGAGCGGAAGGATTTGGGCACATGTAGAAATGTGGCTTAAGGCCCAAAGTCGATAATGCATAGTGCACATGCTAGAAACAGTGGATAGAAGTGGAGCAAAGATTGAAAAAGCCTGGTTGGAGCCCTCCTGTAAAGGCCTTGTATGCCAGGCTCAGGGCGTCAGCCCTCACCGAGAAAGCAACCAAGTCATTGTAATAATGTGATTGATGGAGAAGGGAAATCTTGAACTTAGGAGAGGAGAAAAGGCAGTCTGAGGTTCAAATCTTAGGTGTTCTGCTTACCAGTTGGTGACCTTTGCTAAGTCATGTAACCAGGCAGCTCTGTAATAGAACACTGATCTGTTTTACAAGATAGTTCTAGGTTATATATCACTTTTACCAAGTGAGGAACAACACAAGTTGGTGGGCATTATATCATGCATGTGCTAAGCTTTACATCACTTGCATCATTGAATCTTCCAAATTACTTTCTGGGGTAGATACTGCTGTTATCTCATTTACCAGATGAGGACACTAGGGCTCAGGCATGCTCCCCTGGTTTATACTGCCCTGCGTGAGAGAGCTTCATACCCATGTCAGGCTGTTGCCCATGGTCCAGTGTGGCACTCACATGGTCTTAGGAGGAGCCAAGCATGTGCTGATGATGAGTGTTTCGCAGGAGCTAACTTTTAAAATTTTTGCAGCAGCCCTACAAAATTGACATATTGCTTCTCCTGTTATATGAGTGAGGAAGGTGGTGCCTGTCCCCTATCAGAAACCTGGATATCTAAGGTTTGATTGATTTATCTGCACTGTGTCACAGGCAAAGAGACGCTGACTTAATTTCCTGGGGGTGGAGTTGAATATCAGTATTTTGTGAGGCTCCCTAGGTGATTCTGACTTGCAGCTGGGGATGAGAAACCTCTGGCCTGGTGGCTAAGCTCATATTCTTAACCGAGACATCGAAAATGGAAAAGTCCCACACTTCTTTATTCATGGTGTCCATGGGTTCCCAAACCTAGACCTTTGTGCAGTAAACAGACTGGCTTCAAATAAAATGAAATTTGAATTATATCGTTGCTACTATTGTTGATGTGGTGTGATTCCTAGAAAAATATTTTCAAAAATGTAGATATACTGGTACCTTAATAGGCGTGCCCATGGTAAAAATAGTGTTTTAGCACCTGTTAAGTTTCTATTATCATTGGCCAATACAGCAAACTTTATTTTCTAAAGATATTTAAGAGAATTTGAATTGTGGGGTTCCTGAATGGTAGAAAGTGTGGGCCTTAGTAGGAGAAAACAAGTTTCATCGTCATTTCTTCCCTTGGAGTAAAGGACCACTGTCAGAGTGCTCTTGGGGACAGTGCAAAGGGATGTCTTCTTTTCAGGACTTTGGATTAAGGAGGCGAGTTTCAAAGTGAATTTGTAATGTGTAAATTCGATTTCCTGGGGCCAGGTGCTGTCCTGAGTTCATAAATGAACTCAGGTGCCTTGGCCCTCTGTAGGACTGTGTTCTATGCACATTAATAAACGTCTCGCTTTCCTCGACTCACCTGGCTTCTCTGCCGGCATTAGCTCGGCATGCATTCTGGCCACCATGTGAATAGACCTTTCCATGCTTCTCAGAGAGTGTAATGTTGTTGAAGTTCAAGGAGGGAGACCACTGGCTGCCATGATGTGGTGTCATTCTTTCAAATTGTTGATTAAAAAAAAAATGGGTGAGTTACTTAGGGTGAATTCCTTGAATTGAAAATGAGTCTGGCATCAGGCACCGAGGTCTGCCCACTCCGCCGAAGACTTTTCTGTGGTCTGTTCAGAGACTGTGTGTTTGCTGTTGCCCCAGAGGCTTTCCATGGGGAGGTGCAGCCTTTACCACCCCCAAAGGAGGGACTCGCCTCTGTACCAACATTTCAGTGACGATGAGAAAAAAAATAGTCTTGTTGTTTTGCTAAAAGTAACAGTAATAACTGTAATGACCAGACCTGCAACTAGCTGTAAGTGTCCGTGCTGTGCTAAGCAGTTTGTAAATGTTATTTAATTCTCACCACAATCATCTGCAGCAGTCTTACTTTTAGCTTCATTTTAGAGGTAAGGAAACTGAGGCTCAAGAATTCAACAAGATGGTCTTAGGGACAGAGCCATTTTTTAACCTCGGTTTATTTCTAAGGTGTGTGACCTTTCCTCTCTTGGAAGTACAGATCTAGAAAGTTATATTAATTCAGTTGAAACATGTCTCTTAGAAATATCCTGTGATTAGTTTGAAACTATTTTCTGGAAGGAGAGGAGGGCGTGTGCTGCCTCTTCCACGTGGTGTCCTTTCATAGGACTTTCTGATGTCTGCTCATTCTACTCCCGTGGTTTTCCCTCTCAGAGCTGGGCCTTCACTGTCCTATCGTGTTGTCCATTTGGTGAGTATTCCTCCCAAAACGTTCCTAGTTCCAAATATAAAACTGAAAACAAGATCCATTGGGAACATTTTTTTAAGAAATGTGAAGTTTCAAGTTTTAGAACTACAAGGAATCCTAAAGACAACGTGACCCAAGCGCCCCCCACCACTCCCATTTTATATATGAGAAAACTGAGGCCCAGGAGGGAGGGAGCAAACTGCCCAAGGTCACTGACCCAGTTCGCGGTGGATCAGTATACCCTCACTTTTGTTATCCCTCAAGTGAGGACCATAGGACTGCTGACAGAAGGAAACGAGGTCAGTTTGTGACACATTTAGTCCAGTACTTGGTACATAGAGGTGGCCATATCTTGGGGAAAAGTGATGAGGGCTGTCAGTGGGGGAGTGGGAAGGAAGGGAGGGAAAAGATTGGAGAAGTAAAGCAATGGGACCTGGTGATGGACTATGGGAGGAGGAGCTGTCAGAGATGGGTGACTCCTAGGTTTCTTGGTTTCTGTACTTTTGAAATGAGTTTCAAAGAATAGGGGTTTGAATAGGGGTTTGCCCAGTGGGCAGGGCAGGGGAAGGCTTTCTGCCCAAAGGAGTGGTCATGTGAAGGCAGGAGTGATAGAGCACTAAGGCACACAACAGGCACCCTCCCGTGGATGCTGGTTACTCTGGCGGAGCACAGACAATAGGGAGAGGGCATCTTTGCAGTAAGTACAAGTGCATAACAGCAAGGTGAGAAAATGAAAATCAATGCTTGAAACAATGTTTAAAAGACATTCCAACACCTTTGTTTACTGACATGTCCTGAGTTCTGAGTCAATTAAATTTAAGCAACTATCTTCCCTCCTGACATTTTTGTCCCTGATATCACCTGAGCTGTGGGCATGATGACTTTCCCTAGAGCAGGGAAGCAGGCTTCTAGCTCTTCCTCTGACCCCCCTCTTTTATGGCTGTTATCAGACCCTGGATCAACACTGGAGTTGGTGGGAGCAGCAAGACTTATTATCAGAACTGCCAGAGTAATTGCAACCATTTTTTCATTCCTCTTTTAAAATTACATTTTAATCAAATTTTAAAAACATGTTCATTTCTGACCAAATTATTTGTATAAATTATTTATACAAATGCTATTTACTTTGGAAGGCTAAACCAAAGTCTTTATTTTTTCCCCCCTGTTTTGACTGATCCTAGGTCTTGAGGTCCTGGGTCTGGGAGTTTTCTCCTGGAGAGAGAGAGAGGTGGGGCGGGGGAGAGAGGGAGAGAGGGATGGAGGGAAGGAAGGAAGGAGTGTGTGTGTGTGTGTGTGTGTGTGTGTGTGTGTGTGTGTGTGACTCTGCATAGACTGCTCAGCTCCTCAGAAGCAGAGCTGAATAGGTGACCTGGAACCAGCCATGCCTGAGCCTTTCCCCTTATTGAGCAGGTCTGACTTACAGCTTCTGTGCTCTCCCACACCAGTCCTGCCCCGCCAGCTCCCCATCACACTCTTCTCCATTGAACAATAACCTGTGGGGACATTGGAAACCACAGGGTGCTTCACTCCAATCCCTGGGCTTATAGACTTCTTGGGGCCAGAGGGTTTGCCACCACAGGATCTAAGGGAGCCATCGAATGGCATGTTTCCTTCGTATCGCCCCAAAGTTGCCCAGGTGGAGGATTCATCACCAGACAGAGTAGACTGCACACCGTTGAGCACAAACCCTGCTCCATAGCTTTTGTGAGCTTTGCATGTTCATCATCATCTCACTTCATTGTTCTTACAACCTGACGGTCCAGAAACATGCCTGGAGTCACACAACCAATGAGGGATAGAGTGGGACCAAGATCTGGAACGGTCTGGCTGCAAAGGTGGTCCGTGAGCTTAACTCTGGTACAATTACTGTCCACAGGGTGTGGCTAAGATACATTTACATCGTATCAGTTATAGAGGAATCGAGTTATTTTCCTAAATACCTGTGAGCTGGAGAAAGAGTGAGGGGTCATCCTGTAAAGTCTGGGCCTCTCTCCAAAAGGAATGAGGGCACTAGGGGCATCAGAAGAAAGGATCAGTGATGGAGAGGGGCCATACACTCTTATCAGTGACTTGAGTTTAGTAGCCTGAAGGAGGGAGAGCGCAGAGGAATGTCTGAACTGTCAGAAACTAGCTAGTCCTTCATGTCTCCAAAACATAGCTGTTACGTAGTGGCAAATTCTGTTATGATATAAGGAAAGACCCTCAAATGTTTGTGCTACCCAAGTATGGAAGGACATGACTCAAATCGTAGTGAGCACTCCATCACTGGAAGCATCCTGCTATCAGAACAAACCACTGGCCTTAATGAGGATTCACTATTCACTAAGTGTATTAGGCATAGGCAGCAATGACAGCCTTTTAAGCCTAGCATAAAACTGAGCCAAAGTTTTAATTAATTTCTCAAAGATTCCAGAAAACATTAGAGACAGATATAAAATTTTATGTGTAAAGATGTTCATTCCAGCACTGTTTATCATATTAAGCATCAAAAGCAACTCAAATTTCCCAACACTGGGTTCCGTTAAGGCAAAATAAGGTACTGGTATATAATATTAATTTGTCATTAAGTCACAATAAAAACCACATAATTTAGGTGGAAAAGGAGGGTGAGAGTTGTATAAATGCACATATGCGAAAATATATGCATATATACACAAGACACATATGACTTGATCTATGAATAGGAAAAAATAAAGTGGATAAACTATATCAAAATGTAAGCAGCGTTAATGGTCTGCTGGTGAGATAATAGGGACAAAATACCAGTTCTGTAGGCTGCAGAGTTTTTTACCAGGAGCCTGTATCACTTTTATAATCAAAGCCCTGTGTTGTTTTTGAAGGCTAGAATGACATGGGGAAACACAATATGGTGTTAAGTGAAAAATGCAGAATGCAAAATCTGCATGTATTATGACCCTAATTATGCACATAAATTTAGTTATTTATTCCCTATTTGTTTCACAGAAAGTATTAAAGTATTGAAAGCAACATGGAGGAGCACACCTGCATACTGTCCCCCACACACCCCCAGGGGAAGCCTAAAGTAAGAATTTGAAAAATCTAATGGTTGTCCCTAGTTGTGGGATTCTGGATGATTTAGTTTTCCTACTTTATTTTTTTCATTACTTTCCAAATTTTGTCTTTTTTCTATTAATGTTCTTATAATCAAGAGAGAAGCCCCAGAAAAGCCCCAAAGAATTCCTGGAGCATATTAGGAACCCGACATCAGTTACTTCTCCTTTCTGACTGCTCCTGCCCCTTGTTGTCTCCACTGACTGGGCATTTGCCCAGGACTTTCCCAGCAGTGACAATGAAGATCTGCTTGGCCGTGTGCTTTGGGAGAGGGGCGGGGGTGTGAGTTGGTTTGGGGGGTCAAGGTCGTCTGATCACTCTCCTCTGGGGCAGAAGGACAAGTGCCGTTCCTAGGTGCAGCCGAGGTTTCTGCCAGGTGTGACCCTAAAATGTGCTTGGTTGTCACTCTGGAAATTGGCTTTGGAAATCCCAGGTCTCTGGGGTGGATTTCAGAATTTAAAATGCTTTGTTAAACACGATGCATTTGGATTCTTCAGCTCAAGCAGAGCCTTGTCATAATCCCCAGAATCGCAGTGAATGTAAACAGTGGCTGATGACACCCCTGGTGTGCACATCGGGTTTACTTACACTTTTATAAAGAGGTAATTTGCAACAGTGCAGTTAATCCCACTATGCTTCATAATTTAAATGTCTCAGGAAAACGATTCCTGACATGCAACTGATTAACAGCAGCCCTTAGTGCCAAATTAATCAGCATCTAATCCAGAGTATGTATTAAGATGGAATAAGATATATTAAAAAAACCAAAACCTTCCCCCCAACCCCCTCCTCTGCTATTTCTAGAGAATGCCCAATTTCTGTCTGCAGTTTGGGAGTTTGACTAAAAGCTGTGTTTGAATACTTTACTTACATGAAAAAGACACATAAATGATAAATTGTCAAAACATGAGTGTGATTTTTCCCATTGGAGAAATTGAATTATCTCCTCTTCCTTTGATGTGGTTGGGAGGAACTGTCAATCACTTTGCCCACAGTTGGGGGAGGGAAAGGAGAGTGAAGCCACCTCTGTCTCCCAGTATTCTAGAAGGATAACTACCAGTTGGCATTCTGGCATTCCTAGGAGCCACCCAGTTGCTTTCTTTCCCAAAGCATAGTACATTTTTGGTTTTGCCTTTTTTTTCTGTGAGTGACCCTGTATCCTTCTAAGAAATTTCTTAAAAAAAAAAGAGTTAGCTAGTCTTTGTTGTTAATGTTTGACCAGAAAATAAAAACAAAAGCCAGAAATTCTGGTACAAATGTGTTGAAGGAAAATAATTTTAAGGTTTTGAAGTTTTTAAAAAGTTCTTTGAAAAATGTACAGAAATTAAGTAGTTAAAAGGACTCATGTCCTCAGGATTCCTACTAAAAATGAAAGTGATGTTTTCAAGGAAAACATGTGCTGAATGGTATGTGTTCAGGAAATTTCCATGTAGGTGTGAGTGGATTTTTCTGTTGTCCTTAGCAAAGGCTCTTAATGTTATACTTCAGTACATCCTGATGCTAAAATGTAGCCCTGGGGCCAGATAGCAAGCATGGACCCTAAGTCGATGTTTTAATTTTCTTACTGAAGGTCACTTCTTACTAACCAGCCTCCCTTGCCTGTCCTCAATCCCTGGGTCTGACCTCCTCTCTTAAGGCTTAAGAGTGCTAGGGCCAGGGTGGAGAAGGGCAGAGGGTGACTCTCACCTCTTACCTGGGAGAGACCACCAGCCGCCTCGTGTGAGCCCCATTGTTGGGCGACTCTCTGGCAGGGTCACTTTCCTACCTCTCGATCAATCCCCAGCTATTCATATCTGAAAACCTTTCTCTCTTCCTTTTAAATTCATTTTCAAAGGTTATAGTCCATGAAACGATGCCCTGTCTCTCCATGAACTCAATTTTGGCTTTGTAGAATAGAAAGCAATGGCTCATAGGTGGGAAGGAATGTCTCTTAAAATAAATAATTACATCATACACTCACAGTTTATTACCAACATGTATCAAAAGTGGGACTTGGGTTTATTTTTAGCTATCATTCCCTATGTCCAGTCTCAGGGAGCTGGATTTCTTAGTGTTCCCTCTGGAGAGAAGTGACTTCTAGTGGATCTTAAGGGCACAAACCTGTACCTAGTGGTGCTATTATCTAGGATGGTAATTTTCAAAATTTGTCATTCTTTTTGAAAACAGCAGAACCTTAATTTCAGTGATGTATTCTGCAGGCAGAGACCCCATTTACAGAAGACTCAAGCTTGAAACAAAACCAGGGCACACTTAACACCAGATTGCCAAAGGTTTAAGGTTAGCTGACCTAGATATTTGCATATCTTTAAGTAATATTCCAGTTATTTAATACTTTCACAATGGAACATGAAAGGTTAATGCTGGGCTTTTCTGCTTTGATAGAGTTCTTGATTTCATAGGTCAAGGTAGACTGGTCACCTGTGTGATTCAGGTATGCAAAGCAGATCTGTTGAGATCAAGAGAGACCAGGACCCAGACTTCTCTGTCTCCCTGCTCTCAGTGTAAGCAAATTACACAGAAGTTCCTCGTAGAGTGATAATCATGATTGAGTACTTGCTGTGTGCCAGATGCTGTGCTAAGGGTCACATGCATGTCATCTTATTCAGTGCCCACATTAGTCCTAGGAAGCAGGTACTATTTTACTGATAAACTCAGGTTCAGAGGATGGATAACTCATCCATGGTCACAAAGTAAGTAAAGGGCACACCTTGGATTTATACCTTGGCAGTGAGACTATAGAGTCTACATTCATAAGTGTCACCACCTGGAGCCAGCTTGGCAAAACCTAACTTGGTACAGATAGTAAATCCTATTTTTCTGTCCTGCTTCCCTAGCTGTTCATCCCATCCCCTAGCCTTCCCTTCCCCCATTCTGACTTTTCCCTCCTCTCCCTTGCCTGGAGACAGCCTGATCTATTCCTTAATCTCACTAGGATGCCCAGGGGCTGCCGACACCCATTCTCACTGTTGCTTAAAAGCAAACATCACTAGGGCCAGCTCCTGGCATCTGCTCTAGGAAAGATAAGGCGGAAAGCTTATTCCCCAAACTTCCCAGGAATGTGCAGAGAAAATAATTTGTGATGTGTGACATGAAACACTAAACTCCTCCTGAACTTGAAGCTGTGTCTTGTCCCTGGTGACTTCTGGCTGGTTTTCCACCCCCACAGCTGTGTCACATGTGCCCATTTGAAGATGAACTCTCTTTTCAAAGGAGAACTGAGTTGGCAGAAGCTCCTCCCAGCTTTTTGCAGGCCGAGACACTAAGCTTCTTCCAACAAGGAAGCCACCTTGGCAGATAGTTTGCCCAAACTCCGATGCCTCTAAAATAATCTTTTTGGTCACCACTCCTGCTTCCCCCGCTGCGCCCCACGGCTGCCATTGTGAGCCTCCCATGTCCATCTTGTCTTGTCTCAGTCTGGTCAGATGGAAGAGGAGAGGCGCCGGTAGCAGGAAACAGTTCTCACGTCCCTTACTTTACCTCCAGTCCTAACATGGAGATGCTGGACTCAGGGGTGGTGCAGTGGGGCTTGGTGGCAAGACCAGCCCTGGAGATGAGGCTGGGACAGTGGGAGTCCTGGCAGAATCCTTAGCTTAGGCAGACGGGTCACAGAAAATCCACAGATGGCCTGTGGATGAGGGCAGGCAGGAGAAGAGCTAATGGTTTGCTAGACTGTGGGCTGTGGGAGAACAGGTCAGTGCTTCAGTTTACTGGTCATGACAGAATGAACCCTAGCATCTTGTCTCCCGGCTTGTAGTGCCTTTTATCTCTTTATCCTTTCCATGGCCTTCCTGGTTCATTCAGAATGAATTAGACCATTCTTCTGCTCAGACAGCATTTGACTTATTCCATAATTCTAGTCCCTCCTGCCTCCCTAGCTGAGACTCATGTACATTTCTATACCCTGTCTTTCCAGCTCAAGCCACCATGGGTTGTCAAGCCCTTAATGGAGCGGGCCAGTCAGGCTTTTGAGAGCCTCCACCCATCAGCTCTGGAGATCCTGGTGGAGATAGGTACTTGAGGAGGGGACACTGGCCCCATAGTACGTGAGCGAGCCTAGTGCCAGTGGCTAGAAGTGAAGGTAGAACTGTTGAATCACAAAGTAGAAGCAGATGTGGGGGAGATGTGTAAAGCAGTTTTCATAATTAGTCGGAACTCTCTGGTGGCAAGTGACAGACACCCGATTTCATCTGTTTTAAGTGATAGAGGGGACTAGAAAGCACTGGAGTAGCCACAGATTTGAAAAAGAGTTTCTTTCTATATATCTCTCATAATTCCTGAGTCCCATTCTCTTATCTTACAGATACGCTTGTCTAGAAAATCCTGATAGGGATACCGCCTTACATTTTGCACTAGGCATCTCCCTCACTTCACTCTAGTCCTAGTATTTGCTGAAAGCCCCAACTGCACACTCATTTTCTGTAGCTCCAACTTGAAAAGTCTCCAGAAAGCATCCAATTGGCTTAAATTATATAAGCATCTTGGGTCAATTCCTCATCTCTGGGTCTCAGTCTTCCCATGACTTAAATGGATAGGTGGAAATAAATGATCTCTAAAGATTCACTGGGTCCTAATATCCTAAGGAAGATGTATCTTTTTATTTCCGTATCCCCAGAACTGAGCACAGGGCACAGCAAATACCACACTGTGGATCTCCTTAAATGAGTGTGGATGAGTCTGCTTTTTCCTCAACATTCGTTATTGCTCTGGCCCGCTGAGAACTGGATTCTGATCATTTCCCAGGTTCAGAGAAATGAGTCCTGGGCTGAGCCTTGCATTGGGATACGTTTATGATGCAGACCAGGTTGGTTGAGATTTTTCTTCAAAGGAGCAGCAGTAGCTTGGGAATAGCTGACTGTGTCTGATGGCCTTATGAGAGCATTTCTCTCCATCTTGGTTCTGTCTTCCAGGGAGGGTAGAGGGATGGGTGTCCAGAGAGCTGGTAATGAACCAGGCAATGCCCCAGGAGGAGACTAACAGTGATAGCCTGAGTGCTTTTCCCAGGTCAAGGCTGAGGGCACTTAGGGACATCCTGTGTGGACAGTATGCCAGCCCGCCTGTGAGTTACAGTCTCTGCTGCTGAAGAAAACCAGATGGCACAGTTATTTGGAGGTGAATGGTTGGGGGAGTTAAGAAAATGAGCCACTCTTTCATCTGAACCCCATTTCCTCTTCAGGAGGCTAAGAAGGGCTAATGAATTTGCCATCAGAGAGAACAATGGATTCACAGTGCGACATCCGAGGTTGAGTCCCAGTTCTGTCTCCCATCTTATGTGTGGCCTTGGACAAGCTGGTTATCCTCTTTGAGCCTCAGTTATTTACCATCTGTAGGATGGACCAACAGCATAACCTACTTGACTAAGTTGTGTCTACATAGTAAATGCACACATGTTAAGTTTAAGTCATTGTGTCATTTTTGATTAATCCCATTGCTTTGTGAAAAGTTGTATTCTAAATTAATGGTTCTTGTCTTGTTTCTGAGTGTGTTAGCTATGGGTTTGTCTTATATGGCCTTTATTATGTTGAGGTACATTCCCTCTATACCTACTCTCTTGAGAATTTTTACCATGAGTGGATGTTGAATTTTGTCATAGGTTTTCTGCATCTGTTGAGATGATCATATGATTTTTATCCATTTTGTTAATTATGATGTAGCACGTTGATTAGATTTGTGGATGTTGAACTTAAATTCATAGTTTCTACACTGAGTGTGTAGAGGCCTGAATTCTCCACTCACAGATGTTGGGGTTCCAGATCACATTTAATTTGATAAAAGGACTCACTGCCTTAAAAATATATCAGCAACTGATGGCAAAGAGGAACGTGAGTTCTTCATTAGCCAGGTCAGGTTCTCCACCAGTAGCTCAACCATTCAGGGTTGTGGTGAGGACCAAGGATGACTACCATGTCCAGGGCCCACGATAGGTGCTTCCCTGTGTGAGCTCACTGATACCCACTGAAACCCTGGGAGGTGAAAGAAGCAGCCCGAGCTCAGCAAGGGTCCCATTGACAGTAAGGGGATAGGGATTTGGGATTAAAGTGCTGCTCCCTGGGACACATGTAACTGAGCTGCCTCGTGTGCCATACAACCTTATGTATGGGGTGGCTTCTTCCGTAGTTGACAGAGGCATGTGGCACCGTGTGGGTTTTGGGAAGGGCTCTTTACTACTCTGGTTCGTCATATCCTGCCTTCTACTCCACTCCCCGCCCCTCTGCTCTCTGTCCCTTGCTTCCATCCTGTCTCTGCTCAGTTTTCTTTCTGATTCACCCATGACCCCCAGGAGACTCCCAGCTTATTATCTATTATCTTGGAATGGCTGAGGAGGAAGATGTCTGCTTGATAAAATGCCAGAGTTTCGGCTAGCTTTGAGCTCACGCCCGCGTACTGACTTAGTTTGGTGGATTTTCTCGCCTCTGTGCCATACAGCTAAGCAGATCTCCCCTGCGTACCTGTCTGTGGGCTCTTGTTCTTTTATTCCCACTTGGTGCATAAGATAATGCTTCTTTGGTGACCAGTTCATACCAGCATGGGGTCTTGGCATTAGTTGGTAATTAAAGATGTGACATGTTCAATCAAGCACATTACTTTTTTTTTTAACTTATCTGACTCATTTTATTGAATATACCTAACTAATGCATCAAAAAGTAGAAAATTCACATATTGTAAATTTTTGTATGTTTAGAAGAAAACTACATTTTCTTGCCCTTTCTCCCCGTGGTGCTATCACTGACACGCGCCTGTCTACCTGCAGAAGGGTGACATGTATGTGAAAGGGAAATGAGTGGAAAAGGAGGGAGGGGTGTGTGAGCAGAGCATTTAGGACTTTATCAGAATACGAGCAACAATGCCTGACTTTATTAAAAGCTGAGAAAAGGAAAGTCTTTACGTACAAGAGGAAGTCAGTAAATGACCACAAAAATTACACAAGAAGCAAGGAAAAGAACTACTCTCTTTACTCTTCTCTGGGATTCACATGCCCAGAGTCTGATTCGGAGTTTCCAGCTTGGGCGTAATGGAGTTTTGGCAACTTCTGAGTTTTATGTGAGTCTTTCCCCAGAGTGTTTTAAATGGAAGCAAAAGAGAAGATTTAGAGCTAGAAACCCTGAATTCTACTCCTGGACTATTTAGACATATTTTGTGACCTTAGACAAGTCAATTATGTCAAATGAGACTTGAATTCTAGATCTGAGGAGTAGATAACGCAATGGCAGAATTTCTGAACTTAGATGTTTGTTATGAGACTAATAGGGGTGGGGAGAGCAGCTCTGCTTACCTCTCAGGGTCTTTAAGAGGGTCCCCAATTTTGGCAGATGTGACAGTGCCCTGAAGTTATGAAAAACCTGTGCAGAACTGTATATCGTTGTAGTTATTTTTGCAGCTGATACACTGTGATCCCTCTGGCTGCTTGAGGAATGACAGGATAGGTACCACTCCCAGGATATGGCCGTGAGCTAGACAAAGGCTGACTCCAACTCTCCACTCATTACCACCACCCAGGGCAAATCTGCCCTGGAATTCTGCTTTGCATCTTTTGGCTATCAGATGTGTAGTAGTCTAGACTTGACTGTTGCCACTCTGCCTGTCTGGGCCTGAGCAAAGCTCCTTCTAAACTGTGCTTCCCCTCAGGTTTTACTCAATAGGGATGTCTTGATCCAGTCAAAGGAAGGGCTCCCACTTCCTGCCCCAAGGCTTTGCTCCCCATTTCCTACCCCTGACTCCCTCTCCTAGAGCTCTGTAGGGGTTCTGTGGCTTTTCCATATTTCCAGGGAACTGAGCTAAAACAAATAATGGATTTTTTTTTTTTTGATAACCAGAGGGAGTGTTGGTTGTCAAAATCCACACTAAGGGTCAAGATGTGGCTGAGTGTTTTGTTCACATAACTGTAATTTGTAGATGTGTTTGTATATGTGTGGAGGCTGGACCGTCAACATACAAATAGCTAATCTAAGTGAGACATTCCAGAAAAATGAGATGCATTAAGATTCCTCCTTTAATATCTGAAATGGAATAAACATTTCCATCAGCAAACCACAAGAATGTTTTATTGCAAAAGGGCTCTGGCCTGCATTGGTCAGGCACTGCTTCTGAGGCTTGGAATCAGTTTCTATGTAATGGTAGGCAGCATCTACTATCCAGGGCTGGAAGTGGTGCTATTGAGGGTCTGATTTGCAAAGCAGACTGCTTAACAGTCTGGAGTGGAATCTGTGAGTAGATGCAGCTGCAGCTGCAGCAGAGAACTCTGAGGACCAGGCCACCCTTAATAAAGTACCGAGGAGATGCCAGGTGTGACCAAGAATCAGGCCTTTGCCCTCGCTCTGGTTCAGTGAAATAAATAAACTGAGTCTCGGTTGTATAGGTGGCTTCCCCGAGCTCTTCTGGCTGCTTTGCCCTCATACACTTTGTCTCTTGTATCCAAATCTAGGGCTCTCTTGAAGTCAGTTACTTTCAGAGAATTTGGTGAGTCTCTGCTCCTCCTTGCTTCCTGGATGCTCAAAACAAGGCCTGTTGGGCCCTTTGAGGCCCTGCTCGGAGTTTGGCAAGGCCTGCGCACCAAGACCCTCTTAGGAGACTGTGTTCAGCTCCCCCAGCTCCAGCTTGCAGGTGCTGGGCCTGCCACTTCCTTTCTTTATTTACAGACACTAATCATTTCCCTTGCAATTAAATAACTTAATAAGCTGCAGAAATACGATAAGACAATTTAATTGTCAGCTTTTACATATCTGCTCAGTATAGCCAGGTTTCTCGGGAAGGTGAGCTAGAAGTGTTAGCAGAGACACTTAATTAGGGAACTAAAACAATGGCGCTAGATTAGTGAACTCCAGCAGATACCCAGCCTGGACCGATTTTTCTACATTCCCCTTTTGAATGGGGGCGCTTTTGCAAACTTCATCAGTACTGTCCTCTAAATGGTGACAAAATGTGCAGGTCTCACGCACACTTCATGTGTAAGGGGTTAGCTGGCTTTGCCTGGGGTAGCTCCAAACTCTTACCAAGGAGCTTGTTTTTCAGGGGAGAAGTAGGTGGGTTTGATGGGAAGACGTAATTTGGTTTGTGTGGTCACAGCTCCAGGGAATGGTACCAAACAGCCTCCTCCTTCATCCCTCCATGGTGAAGAAGGATGGGGGCTGGTCCTGAGCAGAGATTATCTGCAAGTGTTTTTGAGTTATCCATGATGATACAGTGCTTCTTTTTTGGTCTCTTACTGTGTCTTCATGGGTAATTTTATTGCAATTTGTGTGGCACTGAATTACAGGTGACTGATGATAAATTTAGCGTATACTCCTACATTTTACTAAATCGAATCATGTTGATAACTCTGTGAGAATTAGGAATCTTTATTCCTATTTCATGAATGCAGATTCTGAGACTAAGAGAGGTTAAGCAACTTGATGGAGGCAACATAGCTAGACAGAGGCACCAGGATTCATATAGATTATGGTGGAAACCATCGGGGCACTGCCAGATCTCAGATTCCTCTTACTAATTCTGCAAACCTGTTACTCAGCAGTATGTACTTCGCTTCTAACCCTTGTACCTGTGACTACGACCTCACTTTAAGTCACACTTTTGCTTGGCTTCTATTCCTATTCCTCCTCCTCCTCTCACTCACCTGTTTCCCTTTTTTTCATAATAAATCTCTTGCACACAGTTTCTCCTCCCTAGATCTGGGCATCTTGACCTAAGACACAGATATATGTTTGACCTGTGCCTGCCCCTTCTGGAGCCCTAAAGCCTTGTCCCGTTTCATGTGATTGGCATATCTCTTAACCAGACTGCGAGTGTGGGAAACAGCATCCCGCTGGGAATTTCTGAGTGGTTCCCAATTCACAGTAAATAGAACATGAGCCAGAAAGATTTCCTTAGGGTGAATTTTTTAGCCTCTCTAGTGCTCAGTTTCATCATCTGTAAAATGTGAGTAATCATGGTGTTGACATTAAAGCACTGTTATGAGGAGTAAACGAGTTTGGGGGTGTAAAAACACTTAGCATTGGGCATATACTGAGTGCTCAATAAATGTTAATATTTATTATTGGCATTCAAACATTTGTCATCTTGTTGGACCTTGGTTCCCTCATTGGGGTTCAGAAATTAGGTCACTATGCTAGAACGTCTTGTCAGGCAGGAGCCAAGCCAGTGTTTAGTACACTCTTAAGGAATCATTAAAAATTTTTTTTGGTAGGGAATTTTAAAAAGACTCGTGTTGGATAGAGCATTTACTTGCCACTGCTGGGAAACCCATTTTATGATTTTACTGAAATGTGCCATGTTAACCATTCCATTCTCTCTCAGTCTTCCTTTCATTTGTGAGACAAGTTTGCTAGACATTTCACAGACACTATGGAGGGAAGAGAGAGGCAGGAAGAGGCTGACACAGTGTGGCAAACTGGAGGGTTGAACAGTTCTGCGTTGTTCCCCAGGCGCCTGTATTAAGAGACTGATTAACTTAAAATATTTCCCAGCTTCTGAAGCACTTGATTAAAGTCAATTGGGGGGAAAGAAGATAAGCTCTTACAAGGGCTAATTGGAGGCTTAGAGAACTTGAATATGTCTGAATCCCAAACTGTGGGGTGTGGAGCTCTGATGGTGGCTGGGTCTGTGGTGGAAACACTTTGACGTCCTGTTGGCGAATCCTGGTGCCTGACGCCCCAGCTCCCTGGTCCCCCTCCCTCTCTGCAGCTGCCTGGCTGCCGAGACTTGCATTCCCTCTGGTCTTCTCTTTTTTCCCTCTGGTGAGGGTGTAGATGATTTTCCCTTTTGAAGGCATAGAAGTAGATGGCTTTGGATTCAGAACACAGTGTCAGCTGCTGCTTTCTCCCACAGATGCCTGGAAAAATCAAAGTGGGGCTTTAGTGATGCTGTCCCCTGGCGTCTTCTTGATGTGTTAATGGGTCACTCTTGCTGCACTGCTGTCCCTGCTGCCAGGGACACTGTTGTATGGGCAGATTTCTCCATTTCCCCTCAGATCAGGTGGCATAGAGGCAGGCAGGGAACGGTTGGTTTTTCTGTAATGAACCATGCTGGGCCAACTTTTGATCTTTGATGGGCAATTTCCTGCAAAGATATAGACAGAGTGGGGCTATAAACCAGGCTACCCTGCTTAGCACAGTGAGGGCTGGGGCAGGAGATGCATTTTGTGCCAATTGGATAGTATATTAGTTTTCTCTGGCTGTCTAGCAGCTTAATAACAGACATCCATTTGTTAGCTTATGGTTCTGTACGTCAGAAGTCTGGCACAGCATGGCTGGTTCTCTGCTCAGGGTCCCACAAGGCTGTCACAAGGTGACAGCTGGGCTGAGTCATATTCTGGAAGCCCCAGAGAGAAATCTGTTTCCAAGTGCATTCAGGCAGGGCACTAGCAGAAGTCAGCTGTCTGTGAGTGGAGGACTGGCATCCGGTTTCCTTGTTATTCATCACTTGCAGGGACTCTGAGCAACTTAGGGCTGTCTGCATTCCTTCTCACATGGCCCCACCACTTCACACCACAAAGGCACATCAAATCCCCCTTGTTCTTCAAATCAGTCTGACTTTTCCTTCTATCACCAACCAGAGAAAAACTCTCTCTTTTAAATGTTTAGCTGTTTGGGTCAGGCTAACCTGGATAATCTCTATTTTTTTTTTTAAGAGTAGTTGACATGAAGTTTAAATTACATTTGCAAAATTTCTGATAGAAGTCTGGAGGATAGAGTTTGAGTGAATAACTAGAGGATGGGAATCTTGAGGGCAGAGGGAGAGTCTGCCTGACTGCATGTTGTTATGGCCAGAGGATGCAGAATAGTCTTGCATAGCCTCCCATATCTGTGGAAAGTCCCCAAGGGAGGGAAGAAGGTTCCCAGGGAGCCTAGAAAACAGGAACAAAGCTCCAAGCTTCTTATTCTCAGCAGGGCCTCTGAGGTAGCCACCAAGAAGGTCTCTGGAGAATGAGGCAAGGTGGAAGGTTTTGAGATCAGAGGCTGAAGAATCTCTCTCAAGGTTCTTTGCAACTATAATTCCTTCTTTCTTTTTTTCCCTGGCTTCCCAAGACCAAGTAGAAGCTGTCAACAGAACATACAGAGAAAATTGTGGCTACTTCTTATAAAACTTAATATTGAAAGACATTAGTATTTTATATTATATTACTATATTTATTAAAATAAGTAATTGGTGACTTCTAATTCCAAGTGACATATTGCAAGCACAGTATCTTCCAAGGTCCTTGAGAAATACGCTTGAAGTGACAGAGTGAGCAGAAAGAACAGTATACCACCACCAGAAACAAGACTGCCAGCCACTTCAACCATGGGCAGAGTGGAAATTGCTGTCAGAGGCCCAAGTATGTTCTACAATTCTAATCTCAGTGAATCTATCAGCTTAAAGGAAGGTATGTCTGGGGTCTCTTCCTCTCTGTGGGATTCTTGAGGCAGAGGGCCAGGATCCCATTTAACCTGAGACCTGGACATCTTCTCACTGAACAGTGGTACTGTATTTGAGAGGTTCTGTATTTGAGACCTCAGACCACATTTCTACTTGATCCTCTCTTTGAGCCATGATCCCAGCATATCCACTTGCTCTCCTGGCAAGAGTGGCCCATGAGCACGAAGCAGTGGGTGATTAAGAAGCAAGAAAGAGCTGTGAAGCAGTGCATTTTGGGAACTGTAGTTTTCAATGAGCTCCTTTGTTTCAGAGAAGTAGGCAGTCAGGGTACAAGATCTCATTCCCAGCTTTTCTGTTTCATTGTAGGTAGTGCACTTAACATGGAGTCAAGTACACTTAACTGCAGTTTCTTAAGAGACACCCCAGCCAACATGTATGGTCTTTATACTGTTCAATTGAGGCTTCTTTTTATTCTGTTTCAGAATTAGAACATTTTGAAAAAGAAGGAACAACAAGAGGATCTTTACCTTTAGGATATTGAAATGCATTTTGAAACTAGTAATTAAAATAATTTGGCACTGGATTAAAAATCAAGTGACAGATCAATGGAATAGGATAGATATGTAAACTAGACTTGTGATAGATTAAAAAGGCTTCAGAATGAAAACCATTAGAGAGATTTAATTTAACAAATTATATTGTGAAACTTGGAAGGACTATCAAGTTAGATAGCTCTTTATCTTTTACTAAATCCCCCAAATATTAAAAAATTCAACCCTCCCTCATTCCATGTACTCTGTACAATTAAAAGACCAACAACAGACTAGATAAACTTCAGCGAACATTTGACAGGCAAGGGTCAAAATCTTTACTATACAAAGAGGTCTTTGTATAGTAAAGGAAAATACTAGCAAAGGACGTAAACCCACAGGTCAAGCAAAAGAAACTGTCTTTAAGGAATAATCAGGAGAACAAATACCTATTTGTATGTTCATTACAATAACACTTAGAAGGACAAAACATTACAAAAAAAAAAACCCTGAAATTTTTAACAATTGAAATATAGTTGAATAAATGGTATATTTATGTGATGTAATGTTGGATGACCATTATAATTGTGTTTTAGAGCAGCAGTTCTCGACCTTTTTGGAATCAGGGACAGGTGCTCCTATGAGGGTCTAATGCCTGATGATCTGAGGTGGAGCTGAGGCGGTGATGCTAGCTCTGGGGAGTAGCTACAAATACAGATGAAGCTTGCCTGCTGCTCACCTCCTGCTGTGCAGCCCGGTTCTGGTACTGGTCAATGGCCTGTGGTTTGGGTGACCCCTGCCTTAGAGAATATTTATTATGATAGTCTCAAATATGAAGTTTCATTTTAAACAATGTAAAACTCAATATGCTATATAATAATGCCCCACTCACCTGCCTATGTACTGCACATGCTAGAGCCTGTTAACAATGGATCTCTAGTGTCATGCAATTATATTGGATTATTATTTGGTTCTGCATCGTCTTTGTATTTTATACCTCTGTTTTCCAAATTTCTATATTGAACTTTTTGTAAACAAGTTATATATGTTATTTAGTAAATCAGTAGCTATTAAAATGGTATATAAAGAAATGTAAACATCTCAGAACAGATAGATATAGGCCATGTTTATTAATAGAAAGTCATAGTGTTGTAAAGTGTAACTTCTCTTAAAGCTATTTATTAATAAATCTATAAATCCAGTGCATCTCAATTAAAGCACTAAGAGGCTTTCACTCTCAAAATTTGACAAAAAGATTAGAAAGTCACCTAGGAAAACATAAATGTGCAAAAATGGGACAATTCTGTAAAAAATAGGAATAAAAGGAGAATGATCTAGCAGATCTTAAACTGTATCATGAAGCTACACAATTCAAAATATTTGGTTTCAGGAAACAGATGAATGGAATGGAGCCTCACAAATATACTAGATGCCAAGGAAATTTTAGAAAATGTTAAAAGAAGCACTTTAAATTAAATCTTGGGGAGGGAAGGATGGATTATTTAAAAAATGTGACAACTGACCTGTCATTTTGTGAAGGAAATATTATAAAGCTAGGCTTCCATTTCTTTCTTTCTTTCACCAGAATAACTCCTAGATAGTTCAGAGGGTGATCTTTTAATACTGAAGTCAGCTGGTGACACTCCCAGGTTTAGAGCCTCTCCATGGCTGCCACTGCAGTTGGCACGCCCTGCTGTGGTACCGCGAGAGCCCTGCAGGGGTGAGCCTTGTGCTTCTGTGATGTGACGCCACACGTTGAGGGCCCTGCTTGTTTGAGGATGCCCTGACCTCCAGTCCGTGCTCCAGACTCGTCACACTTCTTTCTGTTCAGAGGCTACACCTGTTGTGTTCCTGTTTGCATGCCATCCCCATACTGGGATTCAAGCTTCTGGAAGGCAGCTGTTTTGCCTCTCTGGTTCCCCACAGTAATAACCCCCATGCCCATACACAGTGCTCAGAACAGAGAGGGTGCTCAATAAATATGAGTCTCAATGAATGACTTTAAAGCTGAAAATGGAGCCAGAGAGAAGTACATTTTCAAGCCCAGAAAAATGAAAAGCTGTAAAGGAAGGGGATGATAAATCTGACTAGATGTTAATTTCTGCATTAAGTAAACAACCAGTGAGCTACCCACAGTTTTTCAGGCACCAATCAAGGCTAAAATGCAATGCCGAACAAGATAGAAGGAGTCCTGCCCTCACATTGCTTATATTCTGGAGGAGAACAGATGGAAGCAAGAAAATAAGTACCTATACATTGTGAGAAATGCAACGAGAGAAACAGACAAGGAGCTGAGACGGAGAGTAGCAGAGAAGGCTGCCTTTAGTCAGGGCATCATGGAAGCCTCTCTGAGGAGGTAACATTTAATTGAGACCTAAAGACCTGGCATTTAAGCTGTTATCCAGCTGAAGACAGGAGGAAAGAACATTCCAGAAGGAGAGGAAAGCAAGATGTAAAGAACTGATATGCGAAAGAGCTCAGGTACATCGAGAGGGAGAGAGGCATATAGTATGAGTCTGGAGAAACAGGCAGCTTCTATACTAGGAGGGGTCTCCTAGGTCAGGGGTCCCTAACCCTCCCAGCTGCAGGGTGGTACAAGTCCGCACAGCAGGAGATTAGTGGCGGGTGAGCGAGTGAAGCTTCATGTGTATTTGCAGCCACTCCCCAGCGCTAGCATCACCACCTCAGCTCCACCTCAGATCATCAGGCATTAGATTCTCATAGGAGCAGTAGTCCCTGGTGCCAGAAGGGTTGGGGACTGCTGTCCTAGGTCACAGTAAAATTGTGGAATTTATTCTATGAATTTTGGAAAACAACAGGTTTTAAGCAAGGGAACAACATGGTCAGACTTCAGTTTTAAAAAGATCACAATCGTCACAAGATTAGAAATGGGAGGCCCAGAGCATTATTTTATACATTTTGAAAAAATCCATGGCAAACAAACAAACAGCAAAAACATACACACAGTAAAGAAATAAAATTAACAATAAATCAGGAAAAAAAAATGTTTGTGCCATTTCACCCAAGGCTCCTTTTCTGAGTTTATCTTAAGAGGGTTATGCAAAGAGATGTGGGAAAAAGAGGTTTAAAAAGGGCAAGGGCTACATAAACAGGCAGTTAGTAAAATAACTCCTACCCTCCCTTCCTCCTTCACATGCGCACACGTACGTGCTCTCTCACACTCACACCCCCCTTCTAAAGAAGACAACTCTGAACAATAAATTGCCAATTAACATATGAACATAGATTTACTGTTAGTCATAATAAAACAGATACAAATAAAAATAGTAACACGATTCCATTTTTCACTTCTCAAACTGGCAAATATTAAAAAGTTTTCTCTTTTCCAGAGTTGAGTAGAGCTTGGGAAAAAGGGAAACTCCATATACAGTTAGTGGGAGAATGGTGTGTGTGAGGGTTGTTAGTGTGACCTCTCTGGACAGCAGTTTAACTGCATTTTTCAAGACTAAATGCACATGACCTCTGACCCAGCAGTTTCAGGTCTAAAACTATATACCAGGGTGGTTCTCCTGGCCATGCCTTCAAAATTATGTATAAAGTGCTCATGGCAGCTCTGTTGTAATAGCTAAAAATCCCCAAACAAGACCACGAAGGACCATGAACAGGGGTCTGGTTAAATAATTTCTGGTTTATTTATTAATGAAATGCTCTTTGTTAAAAAAAGAATGAGTTAGATCTATACGTACTGCTGTGTAACCCTGCCCAAAGTGTACTGTTACATGAAAAGAATAACAAAACAAGGTACAGAACAATGGTAAAGACACACACAGTTATATGCAAAAAATATTCTTTTGGAAAGGTCTGTAGGAAACGTTAACAGGAGTTGTTTTGGGAGACTTTTTATTTTATACTCCCTGTGGCATTTGAATTTTTAAATTATACTTTATTAAATATAACACAAGTTTGTTAAACTTGATGAACAAAAATGTTAAAAAACAGAAAACAAGTTAGATATCATTATTCCAGGCAGAACAAACAATAATAACCCATTATAAATAATAATAAAGATTACTAATCACCCCTTGCATTTGTAGGACTATGTACTATTTACTGACATTTTCAGATGTGACCTCATTTAATTCTCAGTGGGACAGTCACAGTGATCCCCATGATACTGGTCAGACGTTGAGGCCTGTGTTGAGGGAGCTCTGAGTCTGTGTCAGGTTCTCGAATTCCCTCCTCAAAATTTTTCTTTTTCTGATGATTGAGATAGAGTGTTTCAGTTGAAAAGGCATGTGTTCTGTTTTCCAAGACATGCCACTATGGGCAAAAGTTATGGATTGCTGCTCTATCTCTGCTATCCCTAGTGACTGCTGTGTGACCTTGGGCAAGTCACTTCCTCTCTGTAGATGATTTCTAACGCCTCTCCAAGCTGTGTGTATCTTTGATTTATGCCAAATGTCTTGTAGAGGTAATTGAATTTTCAGGGTGGTGTGTCATAACTCATTCTTAAAAGTTTGAAACACAAGTTCATGGTCAGTGTTTAAAGAATTGGGGTCTTGAGCAGCGCTGTAAATCACCTGTTCTACCAAATGCATGGGTCATACCCTTGGAATGACCGTTTGGGGTGTGGAGGGAGATGCATAGCCTCTAGCCTGGTTTTGCTCTGTGTCTAGCTCAGGCTGTGCCCTCTCATGCAGGAGATCTTTGGCTTCCTTCCCTCCAAAGGACACATGGCCCTTCACTGGACTCCAACACCAGCTGTTGCACTGCCCTAACCCCATTTCCTAATATATGCTTATCCTAATCCATCTTCTCAGGGCTGTGTTGCTCACCATATATCCTTTGAGCCCAGTGCATAATCTGGAACATTGGGTATATCTGACAAATGCCTATGAAAACAATAAATGGAGACCCCCACCTTGGCTAATTGGCTTGCCCTGATGTGAAAGGCTTTTTGCCTTTGAGTTGTAGATTTTGTAGTTGAAACAAACTTCTAGAATCTTAGAAGCATAGGCTTATGTAATTCAGTGAAATGATGAAGTCTCAGAAATTGAGTGGAAGCAGCGTGCGGGTTACATATACGAGCTACAGAGACAGTGTGGGCTTGCATCCTGTTCGGGCAGGGAACCCGTGCTGTCAGAGTCTCATACAGAGCTTTCCATGACTGTCGGAGAGTGTTTCCTCCCCACTGCCAGTATATGCATCCCTGTGCCCAAGGGACTTTCCCTCAGAACTTTGGAAAGCTGCTCTGTTGTTTCAGGTTTGGATGGAAATGCCATGGAATTGACACCTCCTTTCCCCCACCCAGCAGCCTTAACCAGCCACTCTTGGAATTAATATTATGTCGAACCACATGGAATTGCCATTTCACAGCAACTGAGCTGTGGCAATTTCACATGGGTCAGCCTAATTTAAATACTGAAGTTCCTTTGTTCATCAGTTGGGATTATTTGGCTAGGGGTGGTTTGCCTACTTCCCCAGAGATTTCCTGCTGGGTTGATCCAGTCAGCACTGTGTAGCTGGCTTAACAGTGTACCATTTATTACCTGTGGTCCCTTTCCTGTGTCACTTTCGTGCTTTCCTACTTGTATTTCCTAGGATCATCTCCCAAATCAACAATGTGCACTTCAATTTTTGTCTCAAGGTCTGCTTTTGGGGCAACCCCAACCCAATCCATTCAGGGTTTCCCATTTGTGGGATAGCTTCATTGTCAAGATCAACTAAGGTAAAGTGCATGAAGCACCGAGCACACAGCGGGTGGAATCAACATCAGCTGTTGCTGCTTTCAAGTCCAGCATGCTCCTTTTGGAGATGTGATGACTGAAGCCCAGAGAGGAGATTGGACTTCTCAGTGCTACTGTGTGGGTTAGTGTGGGCTCCTCAGTTTTGGCTAAACTGGGGAAGGTGATCCAAAGGCAAGCAGAGTACTGACTGGCGCCTTCCTCACTTTTCTCGAGCTGTTGTATGATAGGCTTGACAGAGTAACTAGTTGGGACTCCCCTTAGTACACACGTGCAGAAATGAACTCAGATGGTCACTTCCTCACTTTTCTCGAGCTGTTGTATGATAGGCTTGACAGAGTAACTAGTTGGGACTCCCCTTAGTACACACGTGCAGAAATGAACTCAGGCGGTCACTTGCTTGTGCACAAATCTTGACTGTCCAATGGGTTATTGACATATAGGAATAAGGACCAGAGAGACACCTGGGTGGTGAGTCAGAAGTATGGGTCCTGATGTCATATTTGCTGCCAGTACTCTACCCAGGCTGGGCTGCTTTTTGCAAATGGCAGGATTCTTAGGTGGACACCTACTCAAAATATCAGCTCCAAACAGACAGAGGGATGAGATGGATGAACATTTTGTACTGACCTCTTATCCAACAGAATGTTGGACTTAAGTCTGTAATGGAAAGACATCCTATTCCTGACTACTCTGGGATTCTGGATCTAGATGTGAGATTCTCCTGAGGATGCAAACTGATGCCTTCTCTCTCTACACTCCCATCCAGTTCTAGGTGTGCCAGGTGGGAAAGGGGACATGGTGACCTCCTGAGAGGGGTCTGCCTTGTAAAGGGGTGTGCCTTGCTATATTGTTGGACCAATGCTGGGAGACTTGGATTCTGGCCATGGTTATGGCCCTAAGTTGGTTGCAAATTCATAAACAGCAAGCCACTTTCCTTCTCTGTCAGGTGGGTATTCTGCTGTGTCCCTGAGAGAGTCCTGTAGCCATCTCTCAGGGAGGATGGCTCAGGCCGAGAGGAACCAGTTCATCCTGGCAGCCCTGCTTCCATCCCCTCCTCAGTACTCGGCAAGGGCCAGGGCCACATTCAGGTTCTGGGACATGTTACAATCTTGGATCTGATATGGACCGGTGCTGTTGTCTTAAGAGACAGTATTTCCCAAAGGTTTTCCCCACAGAACAACAATTTTGTGGGCTGGTATTAAGTATTCAGCATTAGAGTTGTTCTGTGGTGATTAGGTTAGCATGCCAGTTGCAAAAAAATGTTAACTCACTTTTATGTCAATTAAATTGGAACCAATGGCAATTTATTAAACATTTATTGTATCAAAGCCCAGTGGTAGGCATGTAGATATAGGAGGGAGTGATATGTGAGCCTTGTTGAAAGGGACTCAGTATCCATTGGAGAAACAGGCTGGTAAGCCTGTTATTACCATAAATGTGCTAAGGGTAAGAACAAAGGTCTATACAGGGCCTGGGACTAGCAGGGAAGGAGTGATTAAATCTGGATGGAAGTCAGGGCAAAAAGTCTCAAACCTGTTTTATTTTATTTTATTTTATTTTTTAATGTTGAATACATTTGCCTGGTGGCAAGATGACTCACAAGACTTTTCTGGCAAGCACAATACCATGTATAAGGCTTAAAGGCTTGTAGCAGCATGGGGTGTTTGGGGAACTATATAACATTTGACAATGTCATAGCTACACAGTGCTGACAAGTTTAAATGTTTAGTTCCAGAGAATAGAGGCATATCACCTGATATGGTTCCACAGCCAGGTGCTCTCCATATATTATTATGAAAAATAGAAACTGTGTGTGTGGCTCTAATGACCCTTTGGAAACACCGTAATGAAACATAGATAGCTGCTCAGATTGTCCGAGTCACCAAGGAGAAGATGCTATGAGAACGTGGCAGCTGGGAGACAGCCAGGATGATAGAGGTGACAGGCACCGGAGATGCTGACAGTGATGGGAACTCTCCACTTTGGTGCTGTGATGCTGGCAGGGCTAGATTCACAGTATACCCTCTGGAGTAGTGCCTCGCTCACTTGAATGTCCATGTACATCACCTGGGGATCTTGTTGAGGCTTGAGATTCTGCATTTCTAATAAGCTCTCATGTTGCTGGTCCTCAGACCTCATTTTAAGAATCTCTAGAGTAAGGGGTGACAAACTGTGGCCTGCTACTTATTTTTGTAAGTAAAGTTTTATTGGAACACAACCATGCTCACTTGTTTACATATTGTATATGGTGCTTTCACACTGCAAGGGCAGAGTTGAGTAACTGTGACAGACCATATGACCCCAAAAGCCTAAAAAGGTTTACTATCTAGCCCTTTATAGAAAAAGTTTGCTGACCTCTAGGTTAGTGGTCCTTGAACGTGGCTACACAATGGAAATACCTAGGGAAGCTTTTAAACACCTCAGTGCCCAAGATGCACCAGGGTTGATTAAATCATAATCCAGAGATGGCTTCAGGCATCATTACTCTTTAAGATCTCTAAGTCAGGGGTACCCAACACTTGGGCCATGGGTTAGTACTGGTAAGTGGCCTGTTAGGAACCAGGCCTTACAGCAGGAGGTGAGTGATGGGTGAGCAAGTGAAGTTTCAACTGTATTTGCAGTCACTCCCTAGTGCTAGCTTCACCGCCTCAGCTCAACTTCAGATCATCAGGAATTAGATTCTCATAGGAGCACTGGTACCTGGTGCCAGAAAGATAGAGGACCGCTGCCCTGGGTGATTCTAATACACAGCCAAAATTTAGAAGCACTGCTGGGTCTGATTCATATTATGCCTGCAATTCAGGAACATGCCATTTGGTGGCAGTAGCACTAGGTAGGATTTGCACAAGAGGCAGAACACTTAAGCGTGACTATCTGGATAACAGACTGGCTCTCACCGCTAGGATGTACTAGCATAATGAGAAATTCCATTAAAACTGAGAAATCACTCATAGGTGGTCAGTTAATATAATCCACTTTTCTTATTCAGCTGTGGTGAGCTAGTAGACTAGTGGACCTCAGAACTTGGCCCAGAACTAACAACTGTAGACTTTTTATGTATGACTCTCCAGTGAAGTTGCTTTTTGCCTGGACTGTATCTTTTCCAGTTATCGCTGTTCTCATCTGAATTTTGCCCCTGGGCGCTTTGTCAGGATTTCCATTCCATATGTGGCATACACTGTGGCTTAAATTAAACCAGTCATAAGTATAACTAGCATCTCTGTGGCTCTCCACAGTACAAAGGACTTTTACATCTATTATAGCATTAGGAACCTTACAAAACTTCATGTATGGAGTTTATTTCCATTTTACAGTTAAGGAAATTGAAGTTCATAGAGTAAAAGTGACATTTCATTGAAGTAGAGAATGGTGGAGGTGGGACACTTACCCAAGTCTTCTTTCTGCTCATGACACTAGTAATAGCAATGGTTAACTTCCTCCCAATTTTAGGAAAAGCTCATTTTAGCCGACATTACAAAGTTGTCCCTCACTGCTCCCTATTCCTCTCAATGCTGCAGCTCTGCCTCACTTTCTTTATCTTTTTTTCAGCTCCCTTCAAATGAATAAAAGATTTTACAGCTTCTTTATAAATACTCTGCAGGTTTCAGTCCAGTCTTTTTGTAGATTCAAACAAAATCCCTAAAGGGGCTTGGTTCCCTCTTCTTTTTCCTTTCTGTTCGATATGTTTGAACCATTTTAAACCTAACACATCACAACGATTTTTAAACGCAGGTACCAAGTAATTGACTCACAGATGTGAGTTTGAGCATTGCCACTTATGCTATCACTTGAGACTGTTGCAGGTCACGGGGAAGACAAATAATCTCCAACTTGAATTCAGTTTAATTTCCTCTGCCCTGGTGAAACTTTTTCACCTGTCAGCCTCGTGCTCGTTGGGAACAAAGAACAAGTCTCCTTGAATTTGACCTGGGTGGGCTATAGTGTTTGGTAGGTACTGAGAGATGGATATTGGGCCCCTTTGACTGGCCTTTTGCCCTGGGACATGATCGTTGATTGGATTCCAGCAACTGAATTGGTTTTCTGTCTTAAAGCCCTTATCTTTCACTTTGGGGAATGAAATGTCCAAACCACAAAGGCAAAAGGAAAGGAGAAATCCAAATGCTTGTAGTTGAATTTTTGCTTCATCCTCTACCTTATTCTATCAGCAAATCAATTTCTGATGTACTCCTCTGAACAGGGAAAATGCTTAACAAAGCAATCTGCGATTAAATGTCCAATCATAAATGTCAATTTTAGAATGGACGATAAATATAAGTGAAAAATATTCAATATTTATCAACCTTTGGAGATTTATTGCACCCAAGTGGGTTGATCAACAGGGAGGATGGAGGTTTTGATAATGTATCCTGGATACATTGAGACAGAGTTAATTTTATAATATTTTAGTCTTTAGTAAAGTTGATTAATTAAGTATATAGTGAAATTTGATTTCATTTTTATATGTTTTAGTCTTTAGAGATTATTGTACCTCAAATCATAAAGAAAAAATATACGTTGGAGGTGGGTTGGGGAAATATGGGCAGTACAGAGCTCTAATGGGATACACTGAAGCTACAGTCAGTCAATGGTGGTATTAAATCAGGGGCTTAGTAACAAATCATGAACACCCAACTTGAATTGGCTTAAGCAAAAAAGTAGAATTTATTGAAAGCCTCTTAGGGCAGCTCATAGAATTAAAGAATAAGATGAGAAATCAGGCTGTGAAAAGCCGGGGCAAGTTCATGGAGCCCAAGAATAAGAAATAGGTCTTCAAATGACACAAGGACTATCCCTCTATATCTCATATTTGTTTTCAGCCTGATTCTCTTTTTATAAATCCCATCTATACCTGCAGGATTTTCTGCAGCTTCCAGACTTACATCTCAAAACTTCACTAGTGAGAGGAAATGCAGATCTTCTCTCCACCATCAGTTAACTTTCTCTGGGGAACGGACTCTAATTGGTCAGATTTGGGTCACATGTCCAAGCCCTGGACCAATCACTATGGCTAGAGAGGTAGAGTTGAAGAGACAACTTCTACTCAGAACACAGGACAGAGCTGTCAGCAGGAGAATGGTTCTCAAAAGAAGTATGGGTAACACAGGATTGACCTCGGGTGCTGTTGTTGAGAGGCAGCTACTCCAATTTCTGTCTGCATTTATGACTTAGGAAAAGAGACAGAAAACTGTAGGGACCATCTATTGAAGACTTATCTATGTGACAGGCCTTTAAATAGATTGTCCTGCTCAGTTTAAGACACTGGGGTAGGTATAGCATTAATATGCTCATTTTACTTATGAGAAACAAAGATCTAGAGAGGTTAAAATGACTTGCCCAGGCATGCTATGACAGGAGGAAGAGCCAGACTCATATGCCAGGTCTGACTGCAAAGCCAGTGTTCTTGACCATTAAGCAAGTTGCCCCCATATCACAATCCACATGCAGTCCTTCTAAAATTCAAGTTTGCTCATGGCATTTTCTTGGTTAAACAGTCATCTTCCACCTTTGCACAAGCAAATCACATCTACTTGGGTGAAGTTCAGATTCCTTGTCCTGACTGACAGCCCTCCAGACATCTCTCTCTCTTTCTCTCTCTTTTTTAATCCCCTCTCACTCCACTTTCACCCCTGACCTACGGATGTTGCAGTCCCCCCTTAAGAACTGGATCTCTGAAGGCGAGTGTCTCCTCCCACGCACTTGTGGCATGTACCAGGGGCCTGGTGCTCCTGGGGTATGGGCCATGACTCTGCTGGGGCTTGAACCTAGGACCTTCTGCTTGTAAAGCAGACGTGCTAATCACTACTGTATGGAACCACCCCTAGCCAGCTCTTTTCAGTTCTTTATTTTCCCTGAGAAGACTCACGTTGAATTAACAAACAGATTGAACCTCCATGCTGGGTCCTTTCTCTAACCTATAGAATGTACAGCTTACCGCTGAGAAACATCCACTGCAGAGAGTCATTGAATTTCCCTGTCTTTCCGCCTCCTACATAGCCTGATGCAATGAGTCTGGGGTGAAATAACCTCAGAGCTCTTCAAAGCTTCCAACTTTCTGCTTAGTGTTGAAGGGAAAAAGCTGTAATTGGCACATAGTATTTAAATTCTAAAAATATTTCTTAGAAATGACTTTATTATGATTTTTAAAAAGTCAAAAGATCAGAGCAAAACTCCCTTCTTTCCTTTTCCCTCCCTGCCTTTCCCTGTCTTGCCCTGCCCTTCCTTTCCCATTACTTCCCCCCATGAACTGGGATGTTGAAGGTTCTTATTTTAAGAGAACCTCTTGAGCTCAGCTGATCTCTCATTTCAAGGGGTAGGGGATCTACCTATCACAGACCTGCCTTAGTTCAAATGGCCCAAGTGTATTCCATAATTGTCACAGCAGAGTCCTAGAAAATGACCTCCCAAATGGCTTCTTGTGGACACATTGCCCTCCGTCAGTCTCTCACAGATCTGGGACTTATTTGCTCCCCAAAGCGAGATTGTTGGGCAGGCTGCTCAGAGGGTCTGGGCCCTGTGTGTGCTTGATAGACAGTAGTTGTCCTGGTCACCTCTGAACAGGATTAGACCTACCCATGAACCAAATCAAGGGACAGGCTGGGGTGGGGGCTGCCTGGGAGGCCTGAGGAAGAGAGAGCATCTGTGGGTCAGAGAGAAGGAATGTGTCGCAGTGGCATCTCTAAGGAGACATGATGAGGTAGTTGTTGAGAGCTATCTGAGGTGGCCCAGTCCTGGTCTCAGAGAGAGCACTGGACTGGGAGTCAGTAGGCCTGAGTTTCCTTTTTGACTCTGCCATTGACTCAGTGTGAGGCCACAAGCAAGTCACATCTACTTGGTAATGTGCAGTTTTCTTATCTATCAAATACAAGGATTGATCATCATCAGAATTTCCCAAATTTTAAATACCATGGTGTGACTGTCACCCAGAATAGGAGAGACAGAGTAGGAACTGTGATATCTAATGCAGGGTGGCCATCAGGACCTAAGTTCAATTGCAGTCCATAGGAACAATGGGATTTTTATAGTTTATTTATGATTTCCCCATGGCTGACCTACCTGTTAGAGACCTGCACAAAGGAGATGCTCAATAAATATTTCTGGAATGAATGAGGAAGGCAGCAGTGCTAACCTTAGGAATATGGCGTACTGTCCGAAAGGGCAGTCTTTGGACTTCCACAGGTCTGGGTTCATATCTCAGCTCTACCACTAGCTGATGACTCATAGTTTATAAAAT
>PVKZ01006506.1:0-34290 GCA_004027375.1 Macroglossus sobrinus | reverse complement strand
AAGAAAGAAAGAAAGAAAGAAAGAAAGAAAGAAAGAAAGAAAGAAAGAAAGAAAGAAAGAAAGAAAGAAAGAAAGAAAGAAAGAAAGAAAGTAAATAGTCAGACATACCTTTTTTTAGTGTTCCAGTAGACTGGGGCACCAAGCAGTGATGCTGAAAGGCTAACTAAGCCCCAGCCCAGCCCTTCCCCAGGAAACTCAAGTCAGGAGGCAGGAAACAATTTGCAAAATCTCTCCCAAATCTATCTTTATGGCTAAATCAAATGGATCATCAAGTGGCTCCAGTCAAAGCTCAATGAATGACATTATTAGGCAAATGAAAAATGCCAAATGCCTTGATTTGAAAAACAATGGTGGAATTGATTGTGCATCTGGTTTAGGAAAGACAATCAAGTTCATTTCACTTTCCAACAGTGATTAGTGGTGGTAGCAGCATGGTGCAGTCAGGATGATCTTGTGGACAACTTTGGGGGTGCTTTTGCCATTGAGGAGGTGGGACTGGTGTCTCCCTGACTTTCTCACCATACTCTCTGTGTGGTTACTCAGGCACCCTGGCACTGTGTTTAGAGGGCTGTATCTGATATACTTGGTACACTGGAATACTCTTTTAATTTCTGAGTTAAAGTTCTTGCATTTACCCCAATAGGTTAGCTATAGTATTTCCACTTTACTTTTTTCTCTAGGCTCCCTAAAGTTTATAGTCATCTTTGCTCTCCTAAAGTATAAAATTTTACCCCAATTTTTGAATTACCATAGAAAGAGCATAATTTTGAAAGAAAAATCTATCCTCAAAATTGTCGATTTGTTTAGCAGTTGTTAATTTTGATTCATTGTTCTATTTTGGTTGAGATTTCTGCTTCTACTTAAAAAGACAACTGTAAACCCAAAATAGATCAGACCCTGAAAAGGTTCACAAGTGAGTGAGTCCAGGGGCCAGACCACACCTCATGAGTGGTACACTTTAACATGAGGTTTCTGACAGCATGCCAGTAGGACTTCTGTATCACATCCTGCATCAAAATAAGCCCCCGTTTATCTTCACACACACACAGATGTCAACGCACATTCCAAATCTCTGAATGGCAGGCATGTGCATGTAACGGCCACAGGACAGCAGAGTAAGTGGTGGTACTTGTAATCCAGGCGTACTGTTTTCAAAGGTCAGGAGAATGGGCACCCCACTATGCAGAGTTCTGGTTCTTTACATTCTCAAGGCTAAGACACGTGCAACTGAGATGTCGCTAGCTGCCCTGCACTGGGTGTCAGAGTAACTATGGGGTTAAATATTTGGGCCAGTTTCTCCATCACAAAAAATATTCATATTTTTGGCTGATTTAAAGCTAGAAGAAGAAAATGTCTATAACCACATACCAATCAATGCCTGTGACTTGTTAAAATGCAAGCTCCTAAAGCCCCAGATCTCTGCTGATGTGGGTGAGGAAAGAGATCAGACTTCATGCATGGAGGAAGGGGACATAAGCTTCTTCCCCTTTCTAGACCTAAGTTACTTTATCTCCATGATTTTCTCCAGAAACTTTCCCTGATGACTCTTATTTGACTTTAAAAGGTCCAAATGTCTCTTCCACATTCCTTCCCCTATGGTGATTTTTGTGGACACTGTCTATTCTGCTACTTTGCAACTGGCACGCTGTCAGAAACCTCATGTTAAAGTGTACCACTCATTATTTTGTATCCCACTCATTTGGAAGGTGTTAAAGTTTGTTTAGAATTGAGTGAAGATCACTATTTTGCTGAGCTAAAGATATAAAAGGTGTGTCTAGATGTGCAGAACTCCCTCAGGTGGAAAGCAAAATAATCATTTACACATCATGCTTTTTAATCCCACTGCAACATGTTCCAGAGTCTCTGCTTTACGAAGTTTTGCGCCAACTTTCAAGACTGGTTCCAATAAATGGACAAATTTGAAAAATCTGAGACTTAACTCCTTTGGACTTTCAAAGATATTGTAATCCAGACAAGGTGAGACCTCTTGGACAACAGACATGAATTCTGTTGTTCCCTGTGAGTTGTGCCCAGACCCTGGATCAATGTAATTGATAAAGTTCTTCTGACTGACAAGAGGTCAACGAAGTTAGGAGGTCTCTGAACATGACTCCAAGTTCTTGGAACCCCTTCCACCTTGGACCCCACTAGAGAAGCATTACACTACTCTTGTTACCTACTCAGAAATTTTCAGCACTTTAAGGTATACTTTCTCAAACAAAGTGTAATAAAAATATTTAGCAATCTTTATAAAAAGTAGCAACCAATAAAAATCAGATCCTAGCTGCAGTCCAGAGCAGGATCCCATAGGACCCGAGCTTCACCTCTTGAGCTCTGGATCCTGAGAAGATGGGATGCTGCGGAAGGGGCTTGGGCAGAAGCTAGTTACCAACCTGTATGGCAATATTTTGACATTTAACACTATGTAATACTGTCTGTTGTGCTATGTATAACAGGTGACAATAATTTCTGCCTAAAATTCCCAAGCCGGAGCTCTGCAAATCTCATGCTGCTGGAATTTGCAAATTCAAGATGAGGACAGATAGCCTGCATTGATTATTCCCTGACCTGGTACTAAAATCTGCTCTTTGGCTGCCCTCTCATTCTTCAGTCCAGACCTTGCCCACTGTACCCAGACTTTGAAAAACATTTGGCATGCCTTTGTACATAGGACGGGTCAGGGACATCTTTCTCTGCTCTTCTCTAATCCCATCTGCCCCAGCATCCCACTCTAAAGCTAGAAGTTGCCTTGACAGTGACATTTCTCATCAGCTCCACATTCCAGAGTTCATATTTTCAGCTGGGGAAATGTTCCCTTGCCTCTAGTGACCCTTCAGCCTTTAGGTTGCTACTTAGCCAAAGCCTATCAACCTGCCAAGTAGATCTCACACACCAACACACAGAGGCCATTCCCTTATCTCAACTCCTCCAATGATATAATTTAAATAGACCCTGAGCTCCCTCCTTCTATAATCTTCCACATCATCTTGTCTTTGTCCAATAAGACCTGTAATGTGAACTATTATTAATAATTAAGTTAGCAATAAAGAAATCCATTTAACAAGATACCTTGCATGTGTCTGCTATGTGTCAGGTACTGTTAAAAAAAATTGAAGAAAACTGACCAAACCCCTGACATTGTGAAGCTTACTTTCCAGTTGGAAGAAGAGAGATAATAAACAAATATATAAATAAAATGAAGTGCCTGTTGAGTGGTAATAAATACAATGTAAAAAAGAAATCAAAGTTAAGAGGAGAGGAAGTACCAGGTGGAGGGGTTGCTATTTCACTGTGAAGGCCTGGGAAGTCCTCCCTGGAGAAGGTGAGGAAGAGTGCTGCAGGCAGAGAAAATAGGCTGTGTGAAGACTCTGAAGTGGGAGCACCCTTAGGAGGCTTTGGCATCAGTCAGGTCAGGGTGGTTATAGGATATCGAGCAAGGAGGCAGTTACAGGAAATGCAGTCTAAGAGTAAGTGGGGGCTGAACCAATTAGGAGGTCATGGGTCTGTTTTTTTGTTTTTTTTTTTTAGGTTATGCTATACAAATACACAACTTTGTCTTTTGTTTTTACGCTCCCCTCCCCACTGAACATTCCATCTTGAAAGTTTTTCATGTTGCCACAAAGTCTTCACAACCATTAATTATATTGTTGGGTGGACATTCCATAACCTTGTAAGAGGATTTTTAAAGTAGCAAAGAAGAACTTACAATTCTCTTAAAATGTAAAGACATTGGACTTCTAGACTTGACGTACAATTGCCAGCATATTGTAAGATTGAGGGCACTTAATATACTTGCTTACTTGAAATGTGGGTCAGAGAAATAGAAAATGCAGAGTGAACAAAAAATGTCTATTCTCTGTAGAATACGGCCAGTTTCAGAAATAAATAGAAACCAATAGTCTGTGACACATCTCCTTTTGCCTGAATTGAGGTAACAGGCCATTAATCGGGCTCTCATCTCTGCCCCCAGCCTTCTAACATCTATTCTCAATGTGGCAGCCAGATCCTGATAAGATATCAGATCATCACTCCTTGGCTGGAGAGAAAGAAAATTCTGCAAAAGCCTCATGGAACTCTATGACCTCTGTGACGTCATTGCCACTTGTTAACTCTACTCCAGCCCCATGGCTTCCTTACTAGTCCTTAAATACCCACCTTCAACCTTTGCTTCAATTGTTCCCTCCTCCTGAAGTAGTCTTCCCCAGATAATCTACATGGCCGCTCTCCCACCTCTTCAAGTCTTTGCTCAGAATTAATCTCCTCAATAAAACCTGTTCTGACACCCTTTTAAAACTGTTTCTTTTCCTTATCAAGCTACCATGAAACTATTTGCTCTGCTCTAGATTTACTTATCACCTCCCAATATAAGATACGATTTATTAGTATAGTACGATCCTTGTTTTCTAGCTGTCTCTCTGTCATCCCCTCACTCCCTAGCCAGAATATGTGTTACATGGTGGCAGAGATCTTAATTTTGTTCACTGATATATCATAAGTGCTTACAGCTTTACTTGGCAAATAATAGCTAATAAATAGTATAAAGGAATAACTGATAACAATCAAATATTTTCAAATTTAGATTTCTTACAGTAAGCATAAATGCCACTTAAATGTCCATTATTAAAGAATTCATGCATTTTCTTGAGGCCAACTATATATCTAGATTAGTTTATATACCATTGTACACTATTCATCTACAAATTTTCAAGTAATTAATTTATCATTCTTCTAAAATTTATTATGCAATGTACTATACACACAAAATGTTTATATAAAATATATAAAGAATGTTTGAAAGCAATAATAAAATAAACACAACCACATATCCACCACTCAATTTAAAAAGTGAAAAAGATCTATACCTTTAAAACCTCTAATGTAACCCTTCCCCATTCATCTCCTGCTCCCCAATAGAGGTAGCTAATAGACTGAATTTTCTGCTAATCAATCTGCTACATTTTTATGATGTAACAAATAAATAAATTCTTAAAATATATAGTTTAGTTTTGCCTATTTTACTTCTATATGAATTGAATCATGCTGTATATTTTCTTGCATAACTTTTTTTGCACTCAACAAAATGTTTTTTTGATGCACACATGTTGGTACGTGTAGCTATAGTTTATTGATTTTCATTAATGTGTAGTTACTAGTTTTATAAACATATAAAAATTCATTTGTTCATTACACTGTTGATAGACACTTGGATTCTTTCTTTTCCCCATTATATAGAGTGCTACCATAAATAATCTTATTGCTAAATTGTTTTCCCAAATGGTTTTTTTAATTCTGTTTCTCCTAGAAGGAGTTCTTATTGTTCTGTATCCTTGCCAACACTTATGTTTGTTGACTTTGTTTACTCTGAGCCCAGAGTCTCTTTCTTCTGCTGCTCCCCCATTCATTCTTGGGATCTGCAACACAGCATGAGATAGTCTTCTGGACAAAAGGCATAGTTTGGGTTGGAAAGTAAGCACTGTTTTTAAATATTGTGTTGGCTCCCACATTCTTTAATAAATGATGCAACTTATGTAAGGCATGGAGCAGTACCAGACCGAGGAGCAAAAAAGTTTTAATGAAGGACAAGAAAGGAAACTTACTCAAATGTAACAACATTCCGAGTGTGTGAGCATGAAGACAATATGATAAAGATGCCAATAATCTCCAAATCAATATATAGAGTCAATAAATTTCTATCATAATCTTAACAAGACTTTTAATAGAACTTAAAAAGATGATTCTAAATTTTGAAGAACAAATCTTAAGAATAGCTAAGACATTCTTGGTGAATTAGGTGGGAGACTTTTCTTACCAAATATTAAAACTCATTAAAAATCAGTAATCATCAAGACAATATTATGTTGTTATAAAAACAGATCTATAGATCAGAAAAGAGCCTGCGAAAAAACTCACAAATATGGGGAAAAATTATATATAATAACTGACATTGCAGATAACTGGAAAAAAGATAGATGATCTGATAAATGGTGCTGGGATCATGTATGGGGAATATTGATTGCTTATTTCACTCTTTAGACAAAAATCAAATTCAGATTAAAAAAAGGATTAATGAAGCAACAATCTTGGTCATATAAAGGCCTTTGGGAGAAGCCCTGAGAGAAGGGCTCCTTTCATCCTAAGAACTATTACCTCATATGCTATCTCCAACCCTAGAAGATAACAATAAAATAAATGATTATTTAATCCTCTTTTTTTCATAAAAAGGGGAAAAGGTAGCCCACATTTAGGAAAAGTATATAAGTTGATAGTATCTATCAAATTTCTTAGCAGCAGAATATCATTATTATTAGCTTTACGAAAAGCTTCCCCAAGAGTTTCGTGGAATAGTGAGTTCCAAAATTACATTTTAAATGGAGTTTGTTACACTTACCCTCCTTTTAGAAACACATTTGTTCATAGAGCAAGACAAACTTTATGTGTTATGGAGGATTACATTACCTGTATCTTAAGTAACATTTTCATAGTTCTTTAAATCTAACAAAAAAGTTTTTTTGGCATGTGTTTCTGAATAGTAAATGCTAAAAATGAAAATGCCCGCTGACCTAGGATATCCTAGGATTGGAATGGACTGTCCATCAATGTGCTCTTAGACTCACTAGAGGTGTTTGACAGCTGTGCTAAGCAACCATGCAGAGTGCAAAGACAAAGACATAAATTCAGCGAGGGCGCTCTGCCACCACACCCTGAGATAAGTTAAGCCCTTTAACACCAGAGGCTGCTAAGGGTTTATTCCACACTCTCAGCAAGATAAGCTGCCATTCACGCCTCAGTGAACATGCTTCAGACACTCGGATCTGAAAAGCAGCTCAGAGGGAAAACTAAGAAATGCGAGTAAGTGCTATTATTTCAGCAAAAGAAATTAGTAGATTTCAAGTTGTTTTGACTGTAATTCCAGGAGGAGCCACGCAGAGCATGTCCCCTGGAGTTTCCAAGCATGTTCATGTGGAAAAGGGAGTAACCCCAGAGTCCTATACTGAGTCCCTCGCAGTGTCAGCCAGTTTGCATGCAGCCCCATTCTGTAGGATGGCATTTTGTTTCCTCATTTTACAGGTGAAACTGAGATTCAGAAGGTTAAATGAATTACCCTGCATCATATGCTGGGAAAACTTGGATTCAAACTCACCCTCTTACCGCTGCTCTCTTCGATTTGCCTAAACAGGCTTTGCTAGGCTCATAATCTACTTAGTTGAACTCTGAGAAGGTAAATAAGGCACGATATAAAAACTTGACTGTATGATTATATGCATAAATTAGGAATAAAGTAGTTGGCTTCTCTATACTAGCTGTTAATGTGGTTTCCCTGAAAGCTGAATGAATTATCTAGTATTTTCAAATTTCCTAAGACTATTCCAATTTCAAATGTTCTGTTCCATTTCCTCAGAAAAACAGGCAAAACATGAGTTCCCTTTCTTTTTTCATTAAGAGGATGTGGCCGCCTTGTCTGTAGAATTCAGTATACTTTGAAGGAACACACGTTCCCACTTTGAGCGATCACCATCAGGAGCTGCAAGGTCAAAGCACGTCACGACATTATTAAACTTAGAAAGTGACTATTACTAGGTGATGAATACCTGGAAGAAAAAGATATACAGTTTTATTTTTTTTAATAAATAAATAAAAAGGATTCATTTCAGCTAAATCAGTCTGTGACTGTCAGGGTCACATTTGAAAATGTATAACTATACAGAATGTTACAAAAGTAACCCGTTACTCCCCAGTTTCGTGATCCACTGAGGCAAATCCTATATAACACAGAATCATTAACTCTCGAAGTTGGAAGGAACATCAGAGGTCAGCCCTGCTGGCCTAGACCTTCTGCAGGAAGAAAGAAGAAAGGAGAGAGAAATAACTGAGACCTGCCTTATCAGTGGACAGCCACTTTTCTGACTACTTTCACTTGACAAGTTCAGAAGGTTGCATGCCAGAAGGGCTTCTTGGAGAAAGTCTTTCATATCAGAATGATAGCTAAAGTATGACAGGACTGTTTCAGAACATCATACATTTCTTTGTGAAATCAGAGTTTACATGTAACCCATCTTGATTAAATGCCACGCATAGAACAAAGAGAAAGGAAACGTGAAATTATGAAAAATCTTTCATTTTAGGTAATGTGGAAATGGCAGATCTATTTACAGAATCAGACTTCCAGCTTCTAAACAGAAAGGGATGGCCATTTCTGCCTTAAAAGACTCAGTTACTCCCAAGAAAAAACATTTTTTTCTTCCCTTCAGTGGAAAAAGGTCTGGTTACAGTCTCAAATTTCAATCTAATCATATGATATCATAAGACAGCAATTCTGCTTAAACAATCCTTACACAGAAATGTGAATATATGACATAAAAATGATAAAGGAAATTTTAGATAAGCGTCTTCAATTAAGCTTGTTCTGATGCAATTTACATTATGTGGAAGCCCAGCGGACCAAAACCATTCATATGATCCTTCACATGCCCTCCAAAGTTACTGTTAGTGAATTATCTATCAAGGCTTTGTGTTTAGGACTCATTGGTTAATCACCTCCAGGGATTTTATGCAGTTGGGATTGATAACAGAACTTAAAAGGAATTCTGATGGAGGACAACATTAAAAGTTTTTAAATAGCCAGCCAAATGGAGTTTGGATAGCTAAATAATAGAAAAACATAAGACTTGTTTTTAAGGAGATTTCTGCAGTCGCCTGATTCTACCCCTCATCACACAACAATCATTTGCTTAGCTGAAATGATATACCTAAGTGAACTCTGTAATAAAGCCAAATGACCAAATCTGTAATAAAACCAAATGACCAAATTCCAAAATATGTATTCTCAAGCTGTTATTCCAGGCACAGGAAGGATCATTCTCTGTTGAATGGTTGACATACTTGTAAGTTGTATCAGTTTCCCTGAGATAAGATTAGAATGCCTTTCTTCTTGAATACCATGGATGACTTTGAGAGAAGAGGCTGTATCCCATTTATTTATCCCTGGGACCTAGTATGAAACTTGGCACATAGTACCTACTCAATGAATCAATAAACAAAGGAGCACATTTCTGACAGATGTTTTCACATATTTATCTGCTTTGAGTTTTACATAGTACTGTAAAGAGAATTAAGCATAAAGAAACTTACATATAAATTAAGGATACCAACTTTTCTAAATGTCTCAGTCTTCCTCAAAACTGCTGATGAATTCTACTCCCTAAAATTCTATTTCATCTCTTGCCTCTTGCCATCCATCTTCTGTTCCATATCACAGCCACCTACCTAATCTCCTTTCTCAGAATTCTTTCTGACCATTTCTCTTGGATCATGTTAAGAATACTGGCCAAGGCTCATCTCATGAGAATCCTGGTCCTCCAAGTAGCTGATGAGACAAGAAGGGTCTGGGCATTTTTCAATTAGGAGGGCATTTCTATCCTAACCCACCAATCTTTTCCTAGCCCTTCTGAATAAAGGCCTCTGGACCCATTCTTTTTTATTTTTTAATGTATTTTCTATAGGGTTGTTTTTCTTCTCAAATAGGTTGAAGTGTGGTTCCTGGGGAAAGAAACAAGAAGACTACTGCTGCCATTGGTTTCTAAACTATGAACTGCTTATGGACAGAGAAAAAGTGTTCCTCTGCCAGGTCCAGTCCAGCTCATTAAGAAACTACATTAGGTTTGGGGTAAAATCCTCATAGAAAAAAATTATTCTGCCTGGAGCATCCCCCAGTACTTAACTGGCTCTCTGGAACTCGTGGTGGTGATATCAGGCAGCTCTTTGAAGGAGTCAGGAATCTTGAGCCCCAGCCAGAGGCAACTTATCATGGCTAATAATTCATCATTCACCACTGCCACTAGAACAAATGTTTATTAAGCACCTACACTGTGTAATGCACAGTGGCACTAGGCTGGCAAGAAAAGGCTCTGCTCTGACAATGCTAACAGACATAACAATAAAAAGCTATCATTTATTCACATCTAACTTTGTGCCATGATTTCTGTTTATTATGCCATCTAATTCTCCCCTAAACCTATGACCTAGGTGCTGTCATCATCTTCATTTTACAGATGAGGATGCTGGACAGAAAGCCAGGAAGAGGAAGATCCAAGATTGACACCAGCTCTGTTCAGTTCCAAAGTCCAGTCATTCACTTCAACACTACTACACATTCCCGAGAGGAGTTGATTTGATGAAGTGAGTGGGTAGCAGAGAAACCACAGCTGGGAAGAAAAGGATAAGGCATAGAAAGGAGAATGCCTTTGTCTATATGGAAGAGAGAGGAAAAGATGGGTGAAGAAATAGCTATATTTAAAGTGGTAGGAGAAATTGAGGAACTTCATACCTAATATTTTCAATTTCCTCTGGGAAGTAAGAAGCAAAATCATTTAATGAGTAAAATGAGTACAAAGATGAGGTGGAGGCAATAATAATAATTAGGATAATAATAACAATAACTACAGCAAATAATGAGTTCACTCGGTGTTTGACGATACAGTACTATATTTATAGGAGTTATTCATTTTAATTCTCACAATTTCATGAGGTAGGCATTATTTTGCTCTCCGTGAAGCTGAGGCTCAAAAAAAATAAAATAATATGTCTATACAGAGCATGTACTAAGTAGTGGAGCTAAAATTTCAATCCAGGAAGTCTGACTCCAAAGCACAAGCAACTGAGGAAAAAGTTGAGAAGACTGCTCAGGGACATATAAAAAATGACTTTTAACTTACTTTTTCATTTAAGAGATAAAAATTGTAAAATTAATGGTCTTAGAGGTGGTTTATAGGAAAAATTTTTAGCTTAGCACATTTGAACTAAAAACAGACCAGCAAGGTCAACATGTCAAAGAGGACATACTAAAACTAAAGATTAAGAGAAAAATTAGATGGAGAGTTTTAATGGTAAGAATACCTCATATAGGTGTGACAATATTATACATCCCCAAATTTTAGCTTAGTGAGCAATACAACTCGAATCATATATAAATCTCAGCATCTATAAATGTCACTAAAACATACCATTTTCTCTCCATAAAATTTAGTTAAATATAACATAAATTTTAAGCAATCCCTAAAGAATCTTAACCAGTCAGTACCAGTAGGATTAAGGCATTTCCATAGTTATTTAAGTCAACTCTATGTGAAGTCCAGCAATTTTGAAGTAATATTGTAAACTTCAGTAGTAAAGTCAACTGGGTCCACAGAACCACAAGGATGGTGACAAATATTGTGGGCTGCTCTGAGAGTGGATAAAGTGAGCATCCAGGTAAAGAAAATGAATAAATGGTCTGCAGCACCAGAAGTAGTCATATTACAGCATGATGAAGTCCTTGATGGAAATAGTTAGTGGTTCAACAGTGAGGAGAGGGAGAAGACAGCTGTGAAGGAGGCTGCCAAGGATCAGAGGTAGAAGGCCTTGTAGAAATAAGAGGTTTTCCAGAGAGAAGATAAAGATTGTCGTCTGCTTTATTTCCTTTGCTACTTTGCTATTCTTTTCTTGGTATAGTACTAATGAGAGGTTAATTTTTCCAAAGGAAGAAGTTCCTCTTACATTGCTAAATTGTTGCTGTTGAAGATGTCAGGATCCAGTGTCACTCACTCAAGTATTTTACTAAATTAATGTACATTCTAAGTAACTTAGTAAAATTCTTTAACACAACTTTACCTTTTTCTTTTTCTTTTTTCTTTCTTGTCTTTCTTTTTTCTTTTTTTTTCTTTTTTTTTTGCCAGTAGCGCCAGTGTTTCTCAGAATTTTTCCATCTGTTCCTTCCCATGACCCTCAATCAACTCTTTCCCATAACCCTCGGCCAAGCCCACAAACCCTCTTGCTCTGTGCCCACAAGCACACTTGTTTCATGCTCTGCAGAAGAAGACTTCTGCAGGGATTTCATCCACAGGACTTTCAACCAGCAGTCAAACCTGGGGTTCTTCTTTACAGCATCTTCAGTGTTCATTAACCTGCAGCCAAGCACTATTCCCACTTCAGCTGTGAATTGAATCTGTAGATAACTTTCTATTCTTTTTATTTATAGAAAATTAAAAAAAAAAACAAGTTTAAATATTTTTTTTTACTTCCATGACTTGAAAATATAACTTAAAATGCATTGCCCAGAATCAAATACAGTCTAGCTTAGGGTTTTCTGCTATTGACCATAGGTTCTATGACCTATGGTCAGAGAACTTTGGTCCTTGCTCTGGTTAGGCAGTTTTCTTAACTCTTCAAAGCCTTACTTTTTACCATCTACAAAGCAGGTAGAATGGTGCTTGATGAAATGAGGCTTTGTTTAATTTTCATTATCATGCACATAAGACCTCTATTCAGCTTTAGGCTTTGAAGCTACCTATTCTCCGTTTTAGGTAACATCTTTACATGAATGTTCAAAATCAGTGTCATCACTTGAACAATTTTTTGAGTCATTTATTACAGCTTTTAGACCTCATCATTTTACTTCTAAGTCAACTGTAGTATCAACCTTTCACTAGAAAACTAATCCTAAGCATAAACATACATTTGGATAACACTGGCTGTTCATTTTTACATTGTCTTGAGGTGTATATATATATGACCTATCCATGGTAACCATTTATTGTTTTGTTTTTAGGCTGATTTTTGAAAGGCTCTTTTTATTTCTTATAACATTCAGTGATTGCTATTGGGAAACATACTTCCAATACTAATTATAAAATATGGGTTAAATTTTTTTGCTTCTTTTTAAAAATTTTGTCAATTTAAACAGATAGATCTCAGTAAATATTCAACTAAGTTTGTAAGGTTGATGTTTTCTCTGGCAATACTTCATTGGTCAAAAGAAAGTAATTGAGACAGTAATTGTGGGATGAGATTTTGTAAGGCCTCAAATAAAAGGTGACCTCTTCTCTGAAGGAGAACTTTAGAGGAATTTCTTGCTTTTTACTTGGACTTATATAACAACTGGTCTCTGAAGGGTTCTGTGCTGTGACTCTGGGAGAGGGCTTTTCAATTTGCCTATTGACATGACAGTCCAACCTCTGACCTTCCTGGGGAATGGGGCTGACTACAGGCCACACTGGGAAGGCTGAAGAACTGCAGGCCAAATAGTATCTGTTATTGGGATGAAGTATCAATCTGCAACTATGCATTTGTATAATTGAAATCACTGTACATCACTTTACAAGGCCAGAAATGAGAGCTTTCATCAATGCAAGACCATGGTTCTCTCCCTGACTCCTTTTCTGGCAGTGATAAGATTCCACAGAGTATCTGTTTGAAATGTTATACATTCATTCATCATCAGAATTTCAGTAGCTTTTTTGGAGCAGTTGACATTTAGACCTCTGAATAGCGATTATTTCATAATGGACCATGTATGGGGAAAAATGAGGATAATGACAGCCATTCCAGAGAAGGCAGAAATGAGGATCTCAGATTGGAAACTAATTTTAGTTATCCTGCACATGCTCATCCTTTGTCACACTCCTTTATATCTCTCCTCGCACTGAATGGTTCTCTCATGTGGCAGGCAGTGCCTGATAGCATTTATGGCCATCTTCTTGATGCTCTTCCCAGAATGCTTTAGAATAATTTAGCATTGCCCTTTGGTAACAATGACTTATGAGAATGACTTGTATTATTCCATTGCCCAAAAAACATTGATTGATGTCAAGGATTCTGAAATAGCTGCAGAAGCAGTTGCTAGTACACAATTTGCAAACAAAATTTATAGAGTGGTGGATTACAATGACAGAATTTTGGGAAACCATATTTATCACAAGATGGAGTTAAGTGGTTCACACTTTGGTGTTTTATCAGTTGTTGATTGTTGTTAATAAACTCAGAGGTATCCTACCAGGCAGATTGCTTCTGTCCAAAGACTGCCTGAATCATAGAAGCAATAGAATTCTGCTGGAGTGTATTAGTTAGGACAGGACCCATTCATAGTTTATATATCTCTTCTACTGATGTTTCATGTAACTATTCAATTTTCCTGAGTATATATCTCATCTCTTAACTAGTTTTATGGTTAGATACTAAGAGTGTTTGAGGCTCCATAGGAAAGAGAAAAATTTAGTGTGGAAATAAGATTCCTGTTCAACATTCTTGGTAGTGATCAGATTACTGACTAAAGGGGAATTGAGTGAAGGCTTCATTTTTCAGAACCTCTGGGGGGAAAAAAACAGATGAAGACAACTCAGTGGAGCTCTTGATATAGCTTTACGGGAGATTGTTCTGTACCTTTTGAAATAAAAAAGTAAGATGTGGAAATTATTCCATATTTTAGCTTCTTTACTAGCATTAATCATTCTTGTTTCTGCTCTCTAACTTTATTCAACACACACTATATGCTAGACACTTTGATAAGAGCCTCTTCATAGCCATTACTTTCCAATTTATTTAATGTTTTCTTAATACAATATTTAAGAACATAGTCTTTTTCGTTTTACACAGATCTTTTTGTGTATCATACTATATGATTGTTTATTGACCATTTGAACTTGAGTTGATTATGAATCTTTCTGATACTGTTTTCTCATCTATAAAATGGAGATGTAAGTACTACATATATCATAGAGTTGTTGTGAGGCTAAACGAGATAATGTCTATAAAGTATTTTAAGTTCAACTCAGTACATCTTAAGCATTCACTGTCATGATTTAGTGCAAGTTTTTCTACTAGATTGAGCCATTTGAGATTGCCTTTTTTTGTACACCAAAGATGGTAGAATATTGGTAACTACATATGGTTCAATTTCATGTACATTGTTTTCTAGATGGACTTATGTTAGTTGCCATCAAAGGTAAGGAGACTGATCTCCTTAATAGTGTAAATAAGGAAAGGAGCATGGTGTCCAAAGACTGGAGGTGCAGGCTTACAAATTAAAAGTTTATTTAAATCAGGATTATGTTTCTTTGTATAGCTGAAAACTTTATTAGGAACGCTGTGCATAGAAGATTAATAAATATTAGAGTAATGAATTCATATATATAAAATATATGAACTTGAGGAAATAGGCAACTACTTCTTTAAAAGTTACTTTATTTCCCTTGGTTATAAAACTTTCTTTCTGGTACCTAAGATCAAGGAGACACAATCATTTCAAAAACATGAATAGCAGAGATGTATGACTTGAATTGACCTCGTTGAGTTTGGGAACTAGATCTATCACACAGAAAATGTTTTGCTTCAAACCAGTGATTCTTGATGAAAAAACAAGGTTGTGTAAATTATAGCACGGAAATTGGTGTTAAGGGTAAGGGCTTCAGTCATACCTCTTCCCCTATTCAAAAATTGAAAAGAAATCCCAGATCAAGAATAATAATCTGGATATTAAAAGTTCTTTCTCTGGCCAGGGATAAGAGCACCATGAGAAGTCAAAATAAGCCTGGGATCTGCACACCTCATCTCACACACTAAGCAGCCTTACTGCCAGGTTTAAAATCACCCATAATAACAGATGCAACTTTGATTGCTGGTTTCGCTCCAGAACAAACAGTTAAGTGATAATTGTTTTGACGCATGATCATTGGATATACTTTCACACAAGTTCCACTGAAAAAAAAAAAGCAAATAATGCATATACATGTGAATTTAAAACATAAATCAGGAGGATGTTTGCAAATCTATTGAAACAAAAAATTAATTAGTAGGTCAAGGAGTTTAGAGGTGGGAGACTCAAGTGTGATGGCTAAGGAGTATGAGGTTTCATTTCACTGTAAAAGAAAATTCTAAAATTGACTGTGGTGATAGTTGCACAACTTTGAATATACTATAAGTCATTGAATTACATACTTTAAATGGGTGAGTTATATAACATGTGAGTTACATGTCAATTAAGCTTAAAAAAAAAGGAAAGGAAGAAACATTTATTTTGATGTGTAAGTGTTCTGGATGTTTTTCCATGCTGTAAGAGCTGTTTAGTAAACTACTGTTTCAAACTTAACAATATAACCAGAATATATTTCATGCCAATGTACATTTATGTAATCTTTATTAAATGGCTGTATAACACATCAATTATTTGTATATACCTAAATTTAAATAGCCAATCTATTATTATTAAATATTTAGCTTATTTTCTTTTTAAAAAACTATTTATATCCTTTTTTATATCTAAAAAAATAAATAAAAAATCTCTGATAAGCAGACTACATAAAATAATAACATAATCAATGGTATAAGTGGAAAAGTTGACTTGTTCCTTGAATTAAAATGAAGGCTTGCATTGTATAAACATAAAACATAAACACCTACTATGTCAACCACTGGCTTTATACTGGGGATTCTACAAATGACACTAATTATCTGTTCTTAGTTCAGGACCCGAATTATCATTTCTAATTCTTTTTTCAGTACTATTTCAAAATAACATTTCAGATACTAGACAGTAGTTCATTTTCCAAGATGTATTCTACTATCACAGCCGAAATCACAGAATCCAAGAATGTTAGTGCCCAGAGATCATCTATTGAAATTCCCCATCATTATATCGTAGATGTGAAAAGTTAGGCCTAAAGATGTGTAATGACTTTTCTCAGATGACTTGGTCTCTAACAAAATCGGGATCTGAACCCAACTCTGTGAGTCCAGACCATTTGTACCATTGCACACTGGTGTCCCACGGCTGATCCCCTCTCTACCATCCCTGTGACTGCCCAGCACTAAAACCCTTCTCCCCATCAACTTGTGCTGTGGGAATAGAAGCCTGTTCTGAAACAAAGTTCTCTTCTTTCCAGTGCTAATTATAGTTGAGGATTAGGAGAATGCTGTCTGCTAATACAATTAACACTAAGAAATGAAAGACAATAGGTTTAACCGTCCAGGGAACAAGTATGATTTAAGAGAAGTTACCAGTGCTTCTTACCCATTTGTTGCCTTGGCCTTTTACACAGCACCTTCATATTGGAGTTGCCTAAGAGCAGGATATTTATTGTACTGGTGGAGAATGTGAGACTCAGGAGTGTGTCTTCCTTTCTCTGGAGGGAAAGGACAAAGCTGAGGCAGATGATTCACTCACTTAATTCAGGGCTCTTTCTACTAACAAATGACCCTAATGAATGGGTGGGATATCTGTCAGGGTGTTTTGAACAGTGAAGGTTTTCCCTTCCTCCTCTAAGAATGTGTCAACCACCTAGTTCTTTACTTCCGAAAATTTGCTCCCACCTCATCTCCCCTTAACTCCACAAACTGAAAAATCTGGGATCCTTTGCTGTTTTACACACTAAAATGATAGACAATTTCTTCATCTCCAAAGGGAGGATGCTCTTCATAAAGTTCTTGAATGAGCACCAGGTGCTGATAACTTCCAGATCATTCAAAACTCAGCTTTCGGAGAGGCCAGGTTGAAAGATGAAAGGGAAACAGGTATGAAATGTTAAAAGAATAGATTATATATTTCATTTAAATAATTAGGCACAGAAAAGCAAGATCTCCTAATCTTCTCTACATTCTTCTTCGCCTCCAGGTCCTCACTTGCTGTCCGCATGAGGATCACGCTGTTTTCATCAGGGGACTCATCTGCCTGACACGTCCTGGGCTCTGCTTTTCCTTCCAGCCTTTCAGCACCAAATATTGGACACACATTCCTCAGAGGCTGTGCCGGCTGCTGCCTCGTGCAACAAGTGGCCTCACATTGCAGATGCGCAGCACAATCCACCCAGAGTGGCGGGATGGGTTATGTTATAACAGATCAAATTCCTGTGGCAGTCGGCAGTCACTTCCTCTCCTTATCGGGGAATCAGGGCTTTTTCAGAGGGCTGGGATGCGGTAGACATAAGTCCCTCCAGGGCACCAGCTGTCCTTACTCCGCAGTGGAAACTGGGAGTAAGCTCTCAACTGTCCTCACAGTGGGTGTTTCTAAAGCGGGCCGTTGGCCAGCCTGGGCTGTTCATTACTGCGATCACTCGCCCACAAAGACTGGGCACAGTGGGGGTGATGAGTAAAGCCTGGTCCTTGCCCTCGGGGAAGGAGGAGAGACAATATTATAGATGCACAGAGAGCTGTGGGGATGCTGCGCTGACCATATCAGGACCTGGAGAGTATCAGGTTTTACCAAGAAGACTGACACTCAGCTGGTTAAGAATGTCTCCCGGTTTTCCTTGCATGGGTTGTGCCGCTAAGATTTAGAACCCAGGGCTGACTCCTGGCTCAGCAAACTCCCCACCTACACCCCCACTCTTCCTCTGAAGGACAAACCACAAAGAAATTTTCACAGGGTCTTTCTTTATTCACAAATTGCTTTTGTCATTTCTGGGTTAGGTCATCACAGCTTGTTGAGGCTGTATTTGAACAAAGATTACCTGGGGACACCTTTTGGTGTAAAACTTTCAGGATATTATTTACAGATATATTCCCTTCAAAATCTAAGCCAGTTCAATACTCACATTAAAATCATTTAACTAATACAGTGATATAGTGGAGGCGCTTTCCTCTCCTTTATCTTGCAAAAAAATAAATTACTCTCTTGCTAGTCTTTTCATTCCCTTCTTAAACAACTTAATGACAATTTCTTCCTAAATCCATTAGGTGGGCATGATGTGGTACATCTGTGCTGGGGAGGGTGGGGTGAGAGTAGGAAGCATAGTAGTCAGAGTCTGATGGGGGTGTCCACATGGGGGACGGGGTGCTGGAGGCTATGGGGGATTGATCACTTGCAGGTTTATTGATTAGATAAGTAAATATATTAATGATAATGGGAGGTTTCTTACTGTCAGAGAATAGACTTACAAATAAGGAAAGTGAGAAACTAAAATGAACTCTGTGGTATTAAATTTAAATTGTAGGTATCAATGTGAATTATGGTTTTTATATAGATATAGATAAATATAAATGATAAATTGATAAATTACCTACATATAAAATGTGACACATGTACATCTATATCTGTGTCTTGATCTATTCTAAGTATGTGTGGATGTATGTATGTATATGCATACATATACTCCCTAACTCTGTCTGCTGAGAAAGCCTGAGAGAAGAGATATTTACTTTGAAAGAAGGCACAGAGACAGTAGCTGTGTGGCTTTCAACAAGTCACATAACCTGTCTAATTCTCATTTTCAACATGAAATACATATTTAATGTTCTACTGAAAGCCATTGTCCTCTCCTGATAGAGCAAGCTAAACTGAAAGCTTTGGTGGCTTGGGCTGAGGGTGCCATGGCCTATTCCCATCATTAGTCCTCCTGGGCTAGTTCCTCAGAGGAGGGAAATGTTAGGGCTGAGTGAGGCATATGATGCAAATGGGTTTTCTAAGAGAATGGACCTGGTCAAAGAGGTATAGACCAGAGGTGCTATTCAGCACCTCTTTAATCATATTCTGAGTCTCTGTTTTGTATCACTGAAGCAGTTTGCTGAGGAATGGCATGGAAAGTTGGATACCTGATGACTTCCAAGTTTTAATGCATCACAAACAGCAGCCCTCTGACCCTGTACATAGCAGGTTCTTCTCTCCTGTGACCAGAACAGTAACACCTTCCTTATACCATCTTTGGCTGACCAGGCTATGCCAGCTAGTCTTTCTGGATGACTCGCAGGTCTCCTAGGAACAACTTGGGGGATGTCACTGATGCTATATGATAAGCTAGGGGAATGGAGTTGGACTAGATGCTGTGTTTTAGAGACTTAATGGGCAAATAAATAACACCCTTGTTTCCAAGTTAGACACAGGGGCAGAGATATGAAGAACAAAATATCATCTTTAGCACTAATAAAAGCTGGGTTGGTTTAGGTGTTTGCCCACATGGACTTCTTACTATTTTATCAACCAACTCAATGGCACCTCCTCCCCAACATCCTCACAAGGTCTGCCTCTGGGAACTTACCCCATGGCCACTTGCAGAAGATTTCAGATCTCTGCAGATAGACAGATCCTGATGGGAGACTGGAAGGAGTGAGCTCCCTTTGCCAACTCCTGCTCCACATCACCAATCAACAAGGCACATCTCCTCTTCTAGGAAGAATGGAGCAACTGGAAGCATTTCTACCACCTTATTTTCTTCCTGAAGAATAGAAGACCTGCCCTCCCCCTTTACTGAAACACAAGGAGTTGGGGTATTGTGTTTCCACCTGTATATCACACTATGGTAATAAACAACCCCTGGAGCTGACAATAACAGAAGTGTTTTTCTTGCTCATAGTACATGTCCATTATATGTCAGCTGCATTATATGTCAGTTGCATGTTTTTGGGTAGCAAACTTTGAGCCTTCTCACTGACAAGAAAGAGTTGCATTGGGCAGTGTGGGGTTGGCAAGGAGATAAAGTGTGCCTTCTTTATAAAGAGATTATTAAATGTTGAGTGGGTAGGTTGGATATATGATATGAAGCGAAGATATGTCAGGAGCTTGGAGATGGGCGAGGCATTCAGTGGTCATCCAGAGTGTCTGAGATGTTTGGTTCTTGACCCTTGATTGAGAACACAGGTTGAGGTGGTAGGCCAGAGACACCAAAAATATCCATAGTGGCAGGAATGGGCAGCAGGGCTGCCCAGGGAGGTAACTTGACTAAGGAGAAGTATTTGGATTTGGTCCTCCCCAAACCGCCCTAAGGACCTCCTGTCCTTCTCCAGGGGCCAGACCTTCCCCAATTCACTCAACAGATTATTCAGCACCTACTGTTGCCAGACCACAGGGTAAACTGGGGCCCAAGAGAGAGAAATAGAAAGGTGTTTTCAATTCTCTATATTTTATTTTCCTTGCTTAAGGTTCTACTTGCATTCACTTGGGGTGTAGGGCTGGGTTATAGATAAGAGAAGAATCGAGTGAGGATGTTTTTGTCTTTGTGGCTATCTCTTAAATAAGTTTTTGTTTGTTTGTTTGTTTGTTTTTTAAGATGTAGGCTCACAATGCTAGCTTAAGAAATGTTTACTATGTGGTTCAATCTTTTTAAAATTTAACATAATTTCTGATTCTCTTTACCAAATTAGCTAAGGTTTCCATGTTTTTCCTGCCCCTGCCCCTTAATGGGTTCTTCAACCTGATGTTTTCCTTTAGAGGCACAATTTATGTAGGCCTGCTTCCCAGGTGGTATGAATAAAAACTACTAACCCCCATTCTTGTAGTTATAAATTCAGCTTCTGTGAATTTAGAGGAAAAGTATTTACAGAAGATGACGAAGAGCTATAGTTCTGTATGTGTGTGTGTGGTGGCTGAAGGAATATGTCCTCTTTCCCAAACCTCACAATGAAGCCATGGCACTGTGTGTGTGTGTGTGTGTGTGTGTGTGTGTGTGTGTGTGTGTGACCTGTGCTTGTACAGAAACCTCTCACAGCCTCTTGCAAGTCTCCCCTGAGTCATATCCCTAACTTACAGTAGAATTGCTACATGCTACCTTATAAGGCAAAACTGAAGCTTCTAATTTCTCTTCTTAAGGCTATAGGAAGTAGAAACAGCAGGTGCTGAGAGGCGTGGCCCCGAGTCACATTTCCACAGTGAAGCAGCAAGACTTTGGGAAAAACAGACCCCTGTGAGAGTGCTCATTTTTCAGCAGCCCCCTGGTGAAGGAATTGCCCAGGGCTGTCTGGTGCTTGAACCAACACATTACTTGCTCTGCCCATTCTGGGGTCAATGGACAATATATCCTGTCCTTGGAGACAGTTGGGGAGGCTCTTTGTGGGCAACTCAGGAGAAACCAAGAAAGGTGCTTTGGGCAGGTCCAGGGTCAAGGCAGGTGTCCAGCCACAGGAAGGTCTGGTAAAGGGAGAGCAGAATCAGAGGCTTGAGGCAAAACACAGATGGACCTGCAGGGAAGCAGATGTCCAAGATCTGGGAAACCTGCAAGGTTGAGTTAGGACCAGGTTTGCGTGCTCTGAAAGATCCTGGAGCTGGAAGAACCGGGGGGTTGAGCTCAGGTACAAGACCAGTATTGGGCCTGGATCTAAAATAAAGTCCCAGTCATGAGAAATATGACAACAGCTCAGTAGCCAGGACCAGGAAACAGAGTCAAAACAGCACAGCCCCTGAGCTATCAAGTCCCTGGCTCAAAGGTGTTGGAATTAGCATGGCCAGAGTATAACTGATCCCAAGCAGAGTCACGGTTCAGTGTGGCTGAACCATGGTCCTGTTGTCTCATAAGGTGTGAACTGTTCTCTGAAAAAATCATAAGGTCCATGCCTGCTTAACTTTGGATAGCCTGTCACCTGCTCTCTGTTACTTCCTCTCTCCCCAAGCTCCACTAGGCAATCAGATAGCGATGATTACCTGAACCATGCTTCAGTTCCCTATGCCTCGGCATCTTATGCATCAACCCATCAAATGTTCCTTAAGTCCTGCCTGCTTTGGAAGCTCCACTACTCCCATTTAATCCCAGTTACCCTATCCTTGAAACAATAGCCTTCTTTGTTTCCAGTTTCCTCATCTCTGCCTAAAAAAATTACTAGCTTGGTGAAGGAGATGGATTGGAGGTGAAACCTAGGGTCATGCCTACTAGCGGAAGCGAGATGAAAGTGATGATCTGGGGAGGAGAGAAAAAACAGCTGTGAGATATGCTGAAAAGGAAAAGACACAGGCTTAGGGACCACCTAAATTACTGCTGGAGATAATGGAGCCATAGAAGGCGATGCTAAGATTTTGAATTTAGGGATGATGGTCCTGTGTACATTTTTCTGCTATTGCTTTGAATTTCAGTTTCTACTTATTTTGTATTCCTTTTGGTTGGTATGGAGAAAAGAAATCGGAAATCTTCAGTGGGATGTAGTGGAAAGAGCATTCGATTTGACATGGGAGGAAGACATGTGCTCTGCATCTTTCCATGCTGGCTGCATATCCTAGAGAAGTCATTTCATCTCTCTGGGCTTCATTTCTCATCTGTAAAATGAAAAAAGATCACATTTTTTTGCTTAGGGAAATAATGTAAATGAAATGCTTGCGAGCTATGCAAAATAAGTGTAAGGTATTAAATAAAGTGAAAGATAATTACAACTTCTTTCTGTCTGGCACATTCATTCTCGCTAAGCCTGTTTCACCTTCTTTGTTCCTACACCCACCTTGTGGCTATATTGTGAATGGCGGGCTGCAGTTAAGGGACAGTAAGTAGGAGGAAAGGAAAAAAAAAACGACCAATTTACAAATAGAAAATTATTTTTTAATCCTCCCCCAAATTAGTTAATACATCAATGAATTGCCAATCAAAAGCTCCTGATATAATGATTCTAAATTTATAAGACTGAATGAGCAAGAATAGCCTAGACAAATTTGAAAAATAAGAATAAATGACTGGAGGGGAGAAAGAGCTGTAATTATGACCTAGTAAAATGCCTGTCACAAATCAATATGCAATAAATAGTTGCAAATTAAAAAAATAATAAAGAGGGAGAGGAGAATATATTAGAAAGCTGTGGTTTTAAAACTGTGATGGATAATCTAAAAGTATATCTATACATATGGAAACAGCATGCAGTAAAGATACTATTTTATATCAGTGGGGAAAGAATTCCATAAATGGTTTTGGAACAACTGACTGTTCATTAAAACCTATGTCACACATTCCTAAAACTAAATCCTAAACAAATTGTTAATTTAAATTTAGAAAATGCAACTATATAAGGAAATATCTTGGGGGTAGAAAAGATTTTTTTTAAAGTTTTTTAAAAAACACAAAACTAAGCCTGAAACATATGATAAAATATATTACATCAAAATAAGAAAGTTTTGTGCAATAAAAGACCATAAACAAAGCTAAAAAGACAACAAAACCTTAGAGAAGAATTTTGTAGTAAAAAAATAATATATATGGAAACTCCCATAAATTAATTTTTAAATAATCCTACTGAATAGGAGTAAAGTATAAAAATAATCATTTCACAGAAGAAAATCAAAAGGTCCATAAATGTATGAAAAGATATAATATTCACTAGCTAAAGAAATTCAAAGTAAAACAATTATCACATCATGTTAACCAATCTGATTTGCAAAAATTGAAAGCATTTTCTATATCTGTCAGAAAGAGTCTGGGCAAAGGACACTCATTCTCTGCTGGTGAATAGGGGAATTGTTCAATAAACCATGTTATAGCTATATTATTATGCTCAATGCAAAAGAAAAGAGATCTCAATGTGTGGCATAGTACAATCTTTGGACATATTGAGTAAAAGATACATCAAAATAAAATACATATAATATGATACTATATGTGTGAAAATAGAAACAGAATAAATTTTCTGTGGATTTATAGAATATGGTGGTCACTTTTGAGAGGAAATTAAGATTGAGGTGCTGACCAAAAAGGAACTTTAGCCTTACCTTTCAAGTTTTATTTGTGTAATTAGAGATGTAATTAAAAAAATGATTAACGCAACAGATGAATTTTCCAAAGATGGCTACAATATCTCCAATCCTCCTTGCTCTTGGCAATGTGCACTTGTCACTATCAGCTTTTAAATATCAGAATCAGCATCCAAAGCCAGACAGTCTAATGATATCCAAGCTAAGACTATAATCACTATATAACACTGCTCTGATTAATTAATCCTTACAACGATCCTATAATGTAATACTGCTGATATCACCATTTTACAGAAGAGGAAGCTAAAGATCATACAGAAATTATAAATATCAAGCAGCTAGGGAAAAAGTAAAAGTATCTTATGAAAAATATTCAATTAGCTCATTAATAATCAATAAAATTAAATTAAAACAAAGACTTATCATATTTATTAAACCATAAAAGTAAAAAAAAGAATAATATTTCTTGCTATAAAATTTGTATACTCATATATTATGAGTGAAAGTACAAATTAATCCAATACTTTGGAAAGCAATTTGGCAGTTTGAACCATGAATCATAATGTGTTCCAAATGTTTTTATTTTGGTTGACTTCTGTGAGTTTATCTTATATTATGAAGTATTTGCACACAAACATGTTCACTGCAACATTAAGCATATATTTTTTTAAAAAACTCTTTATTTATCCAGGATTTGTATATCCCCAACTTTGTTAGCCTCTTTGAATGATTAATTGAAATATATAATTATAAAAAAATTCAGGCCACACATTTATTTATAGGAATTATGGTAATAGATAAATTCCCATGAAAAATATTAGGAGAACTTATGCAAGAATAATCATAACTTTGAGAGAGTGTTAGGGTCAACCTTATTTTCAAGATGCTTAGTAATGTTCTCATCCTATTTAAAAATTTATTTTTAAAAGCGTAAAACTGTTTTATGATGCTTGCCTATCTGTCAGTCACTTTCCCTAGATTCTAGACCCTGCCTTAAAGATTCTGTGCCAGATATTCCACCCTACAGTCTGGCACAGTCTAAACTCCAGGTTTCTTCCTGCTTCTGGAGTGTGAAGATAGCAGGCCACAAAGCCCCCAGGCCCTCCAGGAGCTCTTGGACTCTGCCCCTGTGCCCATGGTAGAGTTAGGCTTAGAAAGTCCATGGTCTCTGCCATGCGAGCCTGGTATTCTTCATCATCAAGGCCTGTCAGCTGGTGGCTGAGGTCCTTGACAGTTGGTTAATCTTCAGCGGAGTTTAAAGCCAAAGTTTGCAATTGAATTATTCTGCTATCGAGATTGAGGATTAACACCTCTATTGATTTGATATAGAAAATGGCTCAGAAATCCCCCTTGACAAGCTCTCTCTTTATCAAGAATCCACTCCGATCTCACCCACTTAACAATTCACAGTAAGTGCCTGTATTAACTAAATCAGGTAGGCCCCAATCTGACCACTGTGTTCAATCCCAAGAGTCTAGATAGCAATAACTTAAGTCTGTCCCCAACCCCACTACAAGGGCCTGAAATGAATCTGAAATGAATCCTTTTATAATCCTGGAGATAAGTCATATTTCACTCTTATTGACCTCTAACTCATTCTCCACCCAGAGCTAGAAAGGTCTTTTAGAAGACCCTCTGATGGCTGCCCATCAGACACACAATAAAAAACACCCCCCTGGCCCAGCCTATGAGGCCCTGCCCAGCCTGGCCCTGTGGCCTCTCCAGCAGAGCATATGCATTTGTCCCAGCCTCTGCTGGGGACAGCCTCTTCCTCTTTCTCTAGATTGACCAACAAGTCTCAATTTCTATGGCACCTTCTTTTTAACACTAAGGAGACCTCTGAGTTTTGAGCAAACCAAAACAGTTGACCAGGCTCCTTCTCCACCCAGCCCACACTCCTAACCTGGTCATGCTTCTGGTAGGTCTTAGCCCAAAAGTCACATCTCAAAGCATCCTGACTCCTCACCTCTCATTCCCCCTGCATCTAAAGTGGGTCCTCATTGCTATTTTCTCTCATGAAACTATTTTATTTGCTGAGGAACTTATATGAATGATTTACTACTTCATTTACAATCAATGATCGAGTCCCTCCCGGATGCTATACCTTGTTTTATGGGCTGGGGAAAGAGCTCTAAACGAAGCAGACAACAGTCTCTAACTTCACAGAACTTACATTCAAGTGGAAGAACTGGGTCTGATTACACAGGTAAATTACAGAGAATGTTAAGGTGTGATTGGCATGTAGAGAAAGATAAAGCAGGAGGGAATTGAGAGTGCCAGGAGTGGAAATGCAGAGTACAGAAAGGCCTAATTGAGGTTACATCTTGATCCTAAAAGATGAGGGAGAAAACAAGGACTCCTGCGGGGGAAAGTTCCAGACAGATGGAACTAAACATGCAAATGCTCCAAGGCAAAGAAGCCAAAGTGGCTGGAGCTGAGGGGTGAGAAAAGCAAAAGCAAGAGGTGAAGGCACAAAGGTAATGTAAGTCTGACCCTATAGGCTCTGGTAGGTCCCTGTCACTCATGAGGCTTTTACATTGAATGAAATGGAAGCCATAACTGGTTCTGATCATAAAATAACAAGATCTGCCTAAGGGTTAAAGAGAAGGGAAATCTTCAACAGGGTAATGCAGAGCATGGAAGGAGGATGTGAGCTTAGTAGAAAGGGCCTGGGGCCAGCAGCCAATGCACAAAGGTCCCAATTCTGTAACTAATTTGCTGTATGACCTTAGGCCAAACATTCTCCTTACTTCTCTAGGTCTCAGTTTCCACATCTATAAGATAGGCAAACTCTACTATCTCCACCTCCAAAATGGTTTTACCACTTAAAACCAACCTTCCTTACTATTCTCCACTTCTGAAGTTTTCTCAAGTGACCTAAACTAGGAGATAAGAAAATAAATTTTAAAAATACGTATTTTCTATAGGGAAAAGAAGATCTTCAAGGCAGTAATTCTTAAACATTTTAAGATAAGGCTCCTTTAAAAATTTGAGAAGAGTGTGGCTCTTCTCCCTAGGAAGAACAAACCTTATATGTATCCACATATAAAGTTTTACATGAAATTTCAGGAGGCTTAGTTTAGTACCATCTACAAATTGTGGACCTAGATAAAAAAAACCTTGCTTTAAGAAAAGCTCTATTGTAAAATTTAACTTTGTAATAGACAATGTCAGCTGCCTATCAAGGTAAGGTACACTAAATCCTTGTTGCCAATTTATCTGAAATGAACTTTAAGAAGTGGGAGCAATCAAGCAATTGCAAGTTGGGTAGACGTAGAGATAAGTAACTCAGGATAGATACAAGATGCAGCAAGATAAGGTTTGCTAGAAGGCTGTGCGTGCTCAGGAAATGCAGGCTCAAAAGTGCCTGCTTTGGAGAAAATATTTGGGTCTGGGATTCAGGGAGGACAAAAGAAGGGGCAGAGAGAACATTTGTGGAACTGAGGCAGAAAGGGAAGAGATAACAGGAACAGACTGGAGTTAGACAGTCAGTTTCCTAGAAGGCCAGATCTAAGTTTCAAGATGTATGGAGAAATACAGGAAGTAAATTGCGCTGAAGGGAAAAAACCCGAGGGGCAGAGAAAGAAAAGAGAGGGTGTGGGTCATAGAAAACAAATAGATATAATTCTAATTGAATAAAACAAATAAAACAAATGGCACCCAAACAAAGTCCAGATACATTGTGTATTGGACTCTAGAAAGAACAATTGACAATAACAACAACCAAACCAAGCAAAACAAGAATAACAGAAGGAGAGTTAGTCTGTGGCAAAATTACATGATTGATTATTGATTTATATTTTTCATTTTCTTAGAGATTGGGAATAAAGACTAGTATTGGGGGCATGAACAAAGTTTTACAAATTAAAAAAAAGGAATACCTTAGTTGTGATGTCCACTGAGTTCTGCAAAGTTGAAAAGATTAGTTAAATATCATCAGTACCATTATAAGGATGAATATAGAAGTCTGCATTCCAAGACAAAACTAGAAAATAAAATAAGGATGAGGAAGTTTCTGTTTACGGCAGGTGGTAGGTAAATTACAGAGAAATCAAAGGGTGTTTAGCAAATACGGAGCAGGACAAGGAATCTATCTGGGCAAATGAGTCTTGCTCTTGCGAGAGTTTCCAGGATGTAAGATGAAAGGCATACAACTTTTGCCAGATGCCTGGCTTTCAATTTCCTTTTTCTTCACTCCTACCCTCAAACCCAGGGAGAAACATTAAGGTCTCTCTGCTAACCTTATAATTGCACTATAATTGGAGTTTATAAAGAAGGCCATTTTTCCTTGTTGTGTGAGCTATTCTGTTCAGATTTGAATTGTCTATCTCCTTCACATTATTATTAAAACTTGATTCCATGATTTGTTATTAAATTCAACAATTATTTACTGTGCACTCACTATGTACCAGACACTGCTAAGTATCCCAGGAGACACAGGGATGGATATTATACTATCAGTGCAATCATTTAGTCACTCACTTAACATATTTTTTGAGTACCTGCTCTATCAGGTACTGTTCTAAATATGAGATAGTAGAGCTAGAAGAGAATAAAAAAAATTGAGGAATTCGACCCTAGAGCCTAGTTCTACAGAATATTGGATTGGGTTGGGGTAGGAGTGGAGACTGGGTGACTGTGCTCCAGACATCCACACCTTCTTTCCTGCCAGATGTTAATGGGTGGAAAACTTAGAAGTGACAGAGTTTGTCCACCTCCAGGCTTTGTAATTTGTTGGGGCCTGATCTTTAGCTTCTGTCTCTTTCTGCCTCCAATCTTTTATCTGTTTGCATTCTTATTTAAGTGCCCCTTCTTTTTCTGATAGATGAATGATTAGAAACACATTTGGAATCATCTCTGGTTCTGCCTCTGCCTCTATGGCACCGTTGCCTTTGTTTTTGGTCCTCAAGCTCCTCAAACCTGGACTTAGGAATAGGAGGAGTGGTGCTTGGCTATCTGGGACTTGAATGACTCCTGGCCCCTGTTTGCGTGGGGAGAGATTCCAAGAAAATTATTTGCTCAGCATGGTTATCCGAAAAGCAAGCAACGATAGATGAGAGAATGAAAGGACAACACTTGTTCCTCGGGCTCCTTGCTCTGTTAATCCATAGCTTGAAGTTAATGCGTCCTAGAAGGCAGAGCATTGTTGAGGAAAATGCATGTAGTAGGAGCCTTTGATGTCCATAGTCCCAGGTTCAAATTTTAACACTGCACTGAGAGACATGGTTACTAGAGCTAGGCTTTGGCCTTGCTCTGTGAGAATCTATGGACTGCATGTCCCCATCTGTAAGATGAGTTGACAATTGCTGCTTTTCCTAACTCACAGTTGGAATAAGAAGCAAACGAATTTCTAACAATGAGGTGATAAAGTGTCTTACTAATATATATAATTATGTTTCTTATTGATATTCTACAACTCACAGTCCTTCTTGTTTTCTCTCCTGATTTCTACATTTTCATTAGAGAATTCACATCGGATTTTAATATCTCTTCTGGCTGTAAATTCAATTGCTTCCATGAAGCTTCTCGCAAACTCCCTGACCCTCAAAACAAAAGGTTTAACTTTTAGTTCTTCCTCATTTCACCACCTACTTCGAGACGAAGCTTGACATTTCATTAGTCCTTGAAAGTGACTCTTATTTTTAACTTTACTGAGAAATAATTGACAAATATAACTATATGTATTCAAAGTGTACAATTTTGTGATTTGATATACATATACGTTGTAGAATAATTACCAAGGTCAAGATAATCAACATATTCATCACCTCACATAGTTAATACAGTTAACTTTTTTGTGTGTCACGAGAATACTTATCTATTCTCAGAAACTTCCAAATATACAATACTGTATTATTAACTATAGTCACCACACTAGATCCTCCGAACTTATTCTTACCTTTGAAACTTTATACTCTTTGACCTACATCACCTCGTTTCCCACTCTTTCAGCTTCTGGAACCACCATTTACCATTTTATTCTCTGTTTCTATGAAACTGACTTTTTTTTTTAAGATTCCATATATAAATGTTACCAAATGACATTTGTCTTTCTGCATCTGGCTTATTTCACTTAACATAATGCTTTCCAGATTCATTCATGTTATTGCAAATGTCAGGACTTCTTTTTCTATAACTGAATGATATTCCTCTGTGCATGTATGTGTAATCACATCGTATTGATTCATCAGTCAAATGACACTGAGTTTGTTTCCATATCTTAACTCTTGTAAATAATGCTTTAATAAATATAGTTGTACAGATATCTCTTCAAGATATCTCAGGAGTAGGATTGCTGGATCATATGGTAATTCAATTTTTAATTTTTTGAAGAACCACTATACTATTTTCCATACTGGCTATCCCAATTCACATTCCCACCAACAGTGCACAAGGGTTTCTCACCAACATTTGTTATCTCTTGTCTTTTTTATAATAGCCATTCTAATAGGTGTGAGGTGATATCTCATTGTAGTTTTAATTTGTATTTACCTGATGATTAATGATATTGAACACATTTTAATTAACCTGTTGGCTACTTGTATGTCTTCTTTGGAAACATGTCTATTCAGGTCCTTTGCTCATTTTTTGATTGGATTATTTGCTCTTCTGCTCTTGAGTTGTATGTATTCTTTATGTATTTTAAATAATAACTTCTTATTAGAAATATATTGTTTGTAAATTTTCCTTTCAGTCTGTAGGTTGCCTTTTTAATTTATTGATTGTTTTCTTTGCTCTGCAAAAGCTCTTTAGTTTAATAAAGTCCTACTTGTTTATTTTAACTTTTTGCCTATGCTTTTGGTATCTTATCCAAGAAATCATTGCCAAGATCAATGTCAAGGATATTTTTCCCTATATTTTCTACTAGGACTTTTACAGTTTCAAGTCTTACATTTAAATTTTTGATCCGAACAGCCAAAGCAATCCTGAGAAAAAAGAACAAAGATGGAAGCATTACACTTCCTAATTTCAAACTATATTACAAAGCTATAGTAATCAAAACAATATGGTACTACCATAAAAACAGGCACATCGACCTGTGGAGCAGAATAGAAAACCCAAATATATATATTGCTGACAATGGTGCCAGGATAAAAAAGTCTCCTCAATAAATGGTGTTGAGAAAACTGAATATCCACATGCAAAAGAAGGAAAGTCATTCTTTTAATACATTTTGCTTATTCAATCAATACATCGAATACATGTTCTGTGCATGTTTTTTTAAAAGTAATGACAGTAATGAAATATGAATATAATGTTGTCCGAGCTTATTATCTCCAGAGCCCATTTACTTCAGATTCCCACGGCCAATTTACATTAAGCACTGTAGGGACTTAGCTGTCTGTCTTCCCTCTTTGATGATTTCAGTGCCTAAACTCATCCATATGTTTCATCTTCTCTCAGAAAAAAAAAAATCTGTTTGGTTCTGGCTTTCTGAAATTTGACAAAGGTAGTTGGGTCACTACCAACCAGCCAAGGGTTTAAGAAAAAATAAGATAATGTATGAAAGGCCTGAATTAGTGCTTGACTCATCACAGGAAGGTGTTGTCATTGTCTCAGGAGTTCCAGGGCTGGACAATCCATCCTTCATGAAAAAAAGCACCCCGAAATGAAGATAATAGGAGAAAGACAAACCATATAGTAGAAGCAAAATATCAGAATATCAGAAAAATCGGAATATCCGGATGTTTGAAGAGGTAAAATGAGGCCAGCGTGGTGGGTAGGCAGAGGCATTGAAGGATCATTTATGTGATTTGGGGTTTGGATGAAGAGCTAATCATATTGATTTTCAATCTCATCTTATAATTTCAATCCCTCTCTTTTGGCTTCATAAGGCTTTTCTTAACCCTTCACTATTAGTAAAAAAAACTTTTCTGGAATTGAGAAGTAGAAATAATTAACTCATTGATTTTGTGTCAGGACCATTTTGCAGGATCTACTTTTTGCAATCCTTACCTTAGTGGTTAAGGTCATGAGCATGCCGGCCCACAAAGGCTTGTTCATTTGCTATGTTTTCCTTGGAACCAGCAGAGGTATCATGGTAAAGGGAAAATATTTAGAAGTAGTTTTAAAAAAAGTGATAACTGTGATTACGTAAATCTGCCTTTTTTTCCCCCTGAATGGTATCTGGCTTAACTGCCCCAGAGTACTTTATCAAGGCAGTAGTTGAAAGGTCTAGGACTATACAAACCAGATTTAGAAAATAAATGAGACATGGAAAATTCTATTATGCATGCAGTTGCATGGTGTCTGAGATACAGAGAATATTAAACACCTTGTAAGTATATTTTTTTATTTCAAATGTGATTATGTTATCTGAGCCAAAATTGCCAGGGAACAGTTCTTTTTTTCTGCCCCCATGAACTCTTCAAATTAAATTCAAATAGAATTTTCTAATATTAATTTGATATGTAACCTCTCTGTTTTATAACATCTGAATGATGGATTTCTTAAAATGTCAAGAATCTCTGAGTATTGAGGAGACAGTTGTATTTTAGGATTCTCTCTTCCTCGATTCATCTTATTTACAAATATCCAGTGAAGCAAGTTTCAGATATATTTAATACATGGCATCAACTCTCAGAATAGTTTAATAAAATATTATCACTATCTGCATCTTATGTATCTCCTTGATTAATGTCATTACATTATGATTATTGTTCAGATAGTAGCTAGTTTCCATTGAAGATGAATCTCACTTTTATGGTGTCATTGTACGTGGAATATTGCATAGGATATCATGGGGATGGGGGAGAGGGAGATGGCCTGTCAATTTTTGCTTATGTTGTAAGAGCACTTGAGCTGAGTGAGACTTAAGTAGACCAGATAATGAACTATGGGGTGTAGGGAAAGGCTCACTGTCACACTTTTTTATCCTAGCCTATTCCTGCCCTACTAATCCTCTTTCATGTACTCTCTGATGCCTGAAATTCTCACAACAGGAAAGGCAGGTTACACCAAGAAAATAATTCACTGAAAATATATCAAGAACAAGTAACATTTAGGCAAACTCCATTTCCAAATAAGGTGTGAATAAGTGGCACATTTCTCAGGCAAGGTGGGAGAATCTAGAGGAAAGGAAAGCAAGAGGATATCAGGTTCCAGAGGGGACAGAGAAGGGTCCCTGTGATTGGGAGGAGAGAAGAAGGTGCAGAAAGAGAAGACTGAGAACCTTAATTAGCACTTATTTTATAATTTGGTTTCAGATGGTCCAGCCCTATGGGCAGATCAATTGGTTGGTCAGGTTGCCTAATTTTCAACTCAGTGACTGACAGTGATGTAGAGCAAAATGAAAGATATTTTTGAGCAAATGATAGAGCTTTGCCTTCTGAGTAGCCAGCATACCCCCTACCAACCATACCAAACAGTCTCCTGACATATTTGAGGGCCCAGGGACACAAGAGACTGTGAAGTTATAGATTATCTTAAGAAGGCTCCAATCCCAAGGGCGCCTTTTAATAAATGAGGGAGCCTCATTTGTTTCCAGACTCTGGGCTCATTTGAGGCTAAGGGAGCCAGGGTGCATTGACATTTGTTTTTATTTCAGACTGCCTCTTCTATCTTTGTGGTCTTCCTAATTCCCTCTCTGGCTCTTACGGTGAGTGAGAATGGAGGGCATCCAACCTGACTAGTCCTCCTTTAGCAGAAGTACTGCATAGGTGATAATCCAGGATGATTTTCCTCAAATTTCTGTGAGCACTCCTTTAGACCTGCCAAACATGAGCAAAGCAGAAACTCTGGACTTTGAACTTTTATCCCTGTTGCTTGGTTTTCTCCAGAACCTCAGCGACATCCATCCTCTGGATGGATCTGTTGGAAACTAGGGCATCCATGTCAATGCCTTCCAGGGTATGGTCAGCATCAAGACAATGATGCTTTGAGTACATGGGATGGAATCTTGGACTACAAGAATGCAAGATGTGAAACACTTGCATTACAAATGCCAAAGAAGAAGAAGAGGAAGAAGAAGAGGAAGAGGAAGAGGAAGAGGAGGAGGAAGAGGAAGAGGAGGAGGAGGAGGAGGAGGAGGAGGAAGAAGAAGAAGAAGAAGAAGAAGAAGAAGAAGAAGAAGAAGAAGAAGAAGAAGAGGAAGAGGAAGAGGAAGAGGAAGAGGA
>PVKZ01006505.1:0-34298 GCA_004027375.1 Macroglossus sobrinus | reverse complement strand
CCCATTGTTTACTCAGCTACTGGAGAGCAGAGGTCATTCCTCTTGTGTATTCCTTGCCACAGAGCCTGTCAGTAGGAGGGGCCGGTAAATATTTGTTGGCAGTCCCCTTGTTCAAATGCTGGTGTTTATGCTTCTGTGTGAAGGGCGGGGAAAAGGAAGAGAACCCAAGGGTAGGTTTATGGAAACATGGAATGCTTACAAAACTCAGGGTCTTAGGGATTGAAAGAACCAAAACAGTCCCTGCGTGCAATTATTTGTGTTGCTAAACACACAGATGTATATACATCAAGTAGCCATTTTTAAAGGATAGGGTCCCCTCCAGAGTCGCCTGGGAACGCAGCACTGCCGGTCCTCAGTCTTGCTTCTTCACGGATATTTCGAGCAGTTTGAGGCGGTCGAAGGGTGGGCTGCCGCAGCCTGAAGATCAGAACTGGAGCATTTCTGGAGCTCGCGTGGCTTTCGAAGCTGCCTGCGCCCCGCCTATAGCCGTTACATGGTCCTTGGACATGGAGCTGTTCACACGTGAAAAAATATTTTAAAAAATAAGTAACACCTACATACAAGGCGTCATGAGGCTCAGGAAACAGACACCGTTGTGTTCCCACCACCGAGGAGATTCTGTTCTACCCGGAGGCAGAAACCACGTTTATGAACTATTATGAAACAGCAAAGGACTTGCCAAGTAGCAGCATACTCTAAAGATACAAACGAAGGCCTTTGGTGGTTCGCAGGAGGCAGGAGCGGACGGAACAGAGAGAAGGGGTCCCAAGAGCCTGAGTCAGCAAGGACCTTTCTCTTGGTTATAGCCAGAGGGGACACGTCAACAGGACACCCTCAGAAACAACAGAAGAACCGAAACAGGGAGGTTTATTAGTGAAAGAACCCTCCTGCACTTCTTTTGAGATCTCTGATGTCCCCCTTCCCTCCTGCAACAAAGCTCTCTGCCCAGAAGCCAGAATCCACATCTGGCGTGAGCTGTGCTCGCACTGTAGCTGGACACGTTCGACCCTGGCAGATCCTCTCTGCCTCAGTTTCCTCATCTGTAAAACAGAGATGGTTAGCGATGGGACATGTCATACGTTCGTTAGATACACAGCACGACTCATTCATGGAACACTCTGTGCGTGAAATATCCACTGTCAGTATCATCCCTTTCAACATAATCACCTTGGAAGAATTATTCCAATGACGTAAACACTGGTCAAAACGTATCTGAAACCAAGTGACGTTTGCCTTCAGAAGTCACGGCACGCTCTCTTTTAGCATTTCTGTGGCAGTGAGTCCTCCTCTCTGGAAAGCAGATTTGCTTTGAAAACAACAGCCCGAAGTCCGCGAAAGTCAAGGATGGTGACTGTGATAAGAACAAGCTGGGAGGTGCATTCTCAGCCCAAATGTGGTGTGGTTAAAGGAAGAAGGCCCAGCTTCTTGTGTGGCTCACACCTTGCCTCTGAAGGAGACGTTTAAACCAGGAGAAGGGCCCCAAGTGTGCGTCCGCAATGGGAGCCCTCTTGGATAAAGTACACGAATTAATTATCTGTCGCTATATAGCAAATTAACCTAAAACTTAGCAACCTGAGACAACAAACATTTTCTCACGGTATCTATCTGTGGGTCAGGAATCCAGCCACAGTTCACTGGTGGTCAGGCTCAGGGTCTCTCCTGCTGGCCGAAAGGGAGGCGTTGGTTGGGGCTGCGTGCGGTCATCTCAAGGCTCCGCTGGGGGAAGATCCACTTCCAAGTTCACTCACATGGCTGTTGTCACACTCACATGGCCTCAGCCTGATTGGCTGTTGGTTGTATACACAGTTCCTCGCCACTCCACGGGGCTGCTGTCTACATGGTGGCTGGCTTCCCCGCAGAGGAAAGGGTGGGGGCTGGGGAGAGAGAGAGAGAGAGAGAGAGAAGAGAAAAGAGAAGAGAAGAGAAGAGAAGAGAAGAGAAGAGAAGAGAAGAGAAGAGAAGAGAAGAGAAGAGAAGAGAAGAGAGAGAAAGAAGAGAAAGAAAGGAGAGAGAGAGAGAGAGAGAGAGAGAGAGAGAGAGAGAGAGAGAGAGAGAGAGAGAGAAAGAGAACAAGAACCCTAGGAGATCTACAGTCTTTTTTCAACCTCATCTTGGGGGTGACACCCATTACTTTGTTTATATATATTATAAGCAAAAAAAAAAAAAAAAATTCATCAGTTCTCTTCTGTATATAATATATATAACCATGCTATTGATACTTTTTTTTTTTTTAGGTGAGGCAACCCTTGGTTGACCTCACAGATTGCAAGGACCTTGTTAGTTTAAAATCCCTTATTTTTTAATTTTTTTTTTACGCCTGCAGCACCTGCTCTTCCTAGGTGGTCTCCCATCCAAGTACCAACTGGCCAACCCTACTTAGCTTCGAGATCAGATGAGATTGGGCTTGCTATTGATACTTTTTGTTTAATTTCCAAAACACAAAGTAGTACAGCTGCATAATAGACAGTTGTGGTAGAAAAAAATAAGATAGATAGGTAAAAGGAACAATGGACACCTCATTATTTTTTGCCTTATTCTTTTTCTCAGAAATTGAGTCAATAAATTCAAGCTTCACTCAAGAAGTGATGACACAGGGCATGGGTACAAGAAGGCAAGATCGTTGCATAATTTTTGTGGGAAGATTATCTAACACTAACAACATGATTTTAATCATTGTTATATTAGGCCTGGGTCATGGTTTGAAATTACAGAAGCAAAAGCTAAATTCTAGTTCCTTTCCTTCCCACTGGGACTTGCCTCTGATAGATTTTTTTCAGTCCTCTCTAGGAGATTACTGGAGTGCCTGTCGTGTTTGCAACATTGAACAAGATTCTGTACCTCTAGAATACCAAGTGCCTACAATTTGGGGACTTTGTATCTATCTTAATGTGTTTTAATTCAAGATTTAAGAACTTAAAGATACTAAGTTCAACAAGGCTGATTGACGCAAAGCACCCATGTTCAAACAAGCTCCCATCCGCCTGCGGTAGGTGCTCTCCAGTTAAGAATATTCTTTATCAACAAACGATGCCCTTTTCATCCAGATTTAGTAAACATAGAGCCTTTTTTCTAATTCTTGCAAGTTTTTTTGGGGAGCACATTTACAATAGAGGGCACAAATTTCTCAACAAAGCAGTCGAGTTGATTTGCTAACGAAGATGCCAGTGTTGGAACCTGTTGACTGAAGTGTAAACTCTCGCTGACCACTGCAGTTGAACAGAAGAGATGACAGCTGCTGGCGGACAACTGTGGATGGAGAGGATGGATGAATGTAGAGGCGGGAAGCCTTGCCACAGGGAAGAAAACGGATTTACACCTCCTTCACTACCTGGTTTTAAATTGGATATTGATCGGGGTCTGTGAACCTATGTACTTTATATGTGAAACAAATAAACAAGCCAATGCAAAAAAATATACATTATCTACTCATTCACAGACACCTACAAATTATTAACAAACTTTATATCTTTTTCCCGAAAGTTTCTTTAAATGCCCTCCTCTGAAATCCCATCCCTTTAGATTTATTTAGTAAACACTGTTAAATAGTTTGGTGTATATCTTCCAAATTTTTTCTATGCATCTACAAACACAGATGTATTTATATGCACACAGGTATATGAGGCCATGTTATTCATATCATTGAAGGGGCTTCTTCAATTGGTTTTCCTCTCTTTCCTCCTGGTTTATGATGAAAAATGCATTGTTGTTTAACCGTGAATTAACAGCCTTTATGATGGGATTTCTAAAAAACCGAATACACTCTTTAATAAGCTAACTAAAACAAAATTATTCTTTTTGCATACGTTTTTTTCGTCACTTTGAAGGTTAATGCCTAAAGCCTACTGGAAAGTTAATTTTACTAGAATGAATTACAACCTCGTGGGCTATCTTGAATGTCTTTTTCTCTCAAATTACAAATTAAAAGCTACTTTTGTATGCATTTTGATTAATTTATGTAAACACCGAAAACCATCCTTGATTGAAGAAAAACACAAAGCCAGTCAAGCGTGGTTGTGGGGGGAGACAATGTTAATCAGCTTAACAATAACCCACAACCTTCGGACCAACTATAAATGAGTGCGAATCTCTGCATATTTATAGTCCAGATATGGACTCTTTTTTAAGTGAGGAGACTTTTCATGGCGTGCGTCACAACCCTGGAATATAAGATACATACACCTTTCCGATTAAATACGATGTAAACAGAACGAAGTCGCTCTTTTTTAGAGCCGTCTTAGCCAAAATTATGTTAACCACTGACCTCATTTGCATCTCATTTTCACCAATGCATTGTGGGTAGCGCCTAGCCAAATGCGAAAGTAAAGGGGGCGGGGCGGGCTCCGGGAGGTGGGTCCGGCCAGCTGAGGACAGCGGGCCTCGCTGGACCCGGCCGGGCGGCGCTGCAGGACCGGGGGAACCAGGTCGCACGCTCGTCCCCCGTGGGTGCCTGTCGATTTGCGAGGGGGAAGCCGCCCGCCCGCCCGCTTGTCTCTGCCCCGGTGCTGGCGGGGTCCACGGGAGGCTTCCCCAGGGGGACCCCCTTCCAGGATTCCCAGGGGTCTGCACCCACGTCCCTGCCGGGGAGAGAATGAGAGAGTCAGCAGGGGTCGGCTGCTTGCAGGGGGCTCCCGCAAGGCGCCCGCTCTCCCTGCGCCACCCAGGAAGAGCCCCGCGTGCTGGAAGGGGCGCCCCGCGGCTCACATCGCCCGCAGGTGACGCTCGTCCCCTCGACCCGCGTCCACCCGCCGCGGGGGGGCCGCGTGTTTCTGCTCAATTCCTGGGAAGATGCAAGCCCTGGGTGACCTTTCGAAGCTTTAAATATTTATAATGAAAGTCTTAAGGACAAACTGAAAGGAGCCTTACCCACACTTCAGTCTTTTTCACATTTAAAAAAAAAAAAACCACACAAAAAAACCACTGCCAACAAAACATGAAGTTATTTTCCTAAGGAACAGGGTTTTGGCTGAGGACGTGGGGCTGAACTCAGGTTGTGTATGTCAGATATGAATTATGCCCCAGAAACTAAAATAGGAAGGAGATGTAATAAATAAGCCCTTGGGAATATCGGCACGCTCTGAATATTTTTTCCAAGAATAGTCTTTTTTTGTTTGTTTTAATGAAGAAATTCCTTTTGGGGAAACTTTCATAGATTTCCAGCACTTAAACCAAAGCTCTCATTCAACGTGGTTCTTAGAGTTTTCTTAGTAACTTACTGTTCCTTCTTCCTGTAAAGACAAAACCAGGAAATTGTTCAGAAAGAGGACTGAGCTAACTTCCTAATTAGCTATGGTGACTAGTGAGAAAAACTTTGGAAATTGAGAATATTGGGGATGCATTGAGAAGTTCAGAAAAATAGAGAAAACCTCAAATTTAAGAAAGGATATTAAAAAACTTTCCTGGAGAAAATGGTGGTATAGAAAGCTTAGAGATTTCTAAAGTCTTAGTTGACTCAGTGACTTTAAAAAATATGTATAATTTAGGTAAGGCAGTAGATTAAGAAAAAATATTAGAAATGTTGTCAAATGCTATATTTTATTTTATTTTTTATTTATATCTTTTAATAGTTAAAAGATTTTATTTTAATAGCTATAATTATAGTGCTCGTTTATTGAAAGGAAAACTTAACAGATACTGTATTTTAAAGGTAGATAGATAATTGCTCCAGTGATGACCTTAATAAACTTGGGGATTTTTGTCTTTTGACTAAGGTGGGAATTTATAGTAATTTTCATTTGTTTAGTAATTCACACTTTTCTTTATATTATCTCTTTGATAATACATTACTGGTATCTTTATCTTTAGAAGTTGGTAGAACACATCAGCTTCCCCCCCTTGTAATGTTTATTGGACCTAAAGGGAATCAGGATATACGCCCTCCCCAAAATATGCCATTTTGACATAAAATTATTTTGAGCTGAAGGCAACTGAGAATCAAGAGATGAACAAAAAAAGCCCTCTTGGAGTTTCCCTCATCTGACCAAATGCAGCAGCTTCTGGGAAATAAGGCTGCCATAAATTTCCTCTTGGGGGTGGGTCTACTCAGAAATGCCCTCTCTGTGGGGGTGGAGTTATGGCCCCAAAGAAGACAGGAAAGACCCCTCAGACCTGTGTAGCTCTCTTATTTCTGTTTGTCCTGAAGATCTATTTGTCTTTTCTAAAGAAACCCTTTTCTTCTTCCCATAGCACCCTTTCCTCTCCCCTTCCTTTCCCTACTGAGTTAGGTAGGTATACCAGCTCCAAATTCTGACTAGCCCTGTGGGTTCCTCATCCTTGTGCACTCCCCCATGTCTCAGCACTACGTACGTAAACACACTCCGCTTTATTCCTGATTGCTCTGTCTTTGGTCGGCTTAATTCACAGGCTCCCAGACACAGAATGTGAGGGGGTAGAGGAAAAGCTTGTTTCTTCCCCAGCTGACCTAAAAAGAAATAACAACATGAAATATCAGCACATGGACTGATTAATGGGGTATGTTGGGGGAGTTTAGCCCTGGCCCTTCATAGGACTGGTCTTAGCTTCGGCCTATGTCTGCAGTGCCCAGGTTCAGTGGGCTCTCTTTTATGTTTTATTGAGATTTACCCCGCTGCCAAGCTCTGTGCTACGAGCTTGACTGGTATTATCTCATTTTGCCCTCCGAACGTCTCCATCAGGTGGTTACATCAGAGGAAGTAAACAGCTCGCCAGGGTTGCGTCCTGTAGAAGGTGGAGCAGGTGGCTAGGTACTAACGTTAAAGAGAGCCCACTGTACTCCGGGTCTTTCTGGAACCTCTCTGGGCCTCAGCATCTTCTGTGAGATGAGAGACGTGAGCTGGATTTGCTGCCCCTTTCCCTGCAAGGATTCGGAGAAGCACAAGTCTGGGAAATTCTGAGTTAACATAAAGCGTAAAAGATTTTTTTTTTTTAATTCCATTTTACCTTTTCTATTACTAGTCATTCAGAAGCATTTTTTGAAGCCCTTAGAAGCAGAGCCCCTAAGACAAAACACAGTCTCCCGCCCAGCAGAGTTTATTCTGTGCAGAAGACAGACCCTGAGTGAGCCAGGGCCAGGACCGGGGGTGTGGTGGAAGGGAATCGGGAACACGGGCCAGGGGGATCCCTGGAGACCTTGGCGGGTGGGTAGGAGCTGCCCAGGATATGGGCGAGAGTGGCAGAGACAAGAACAGAAGCCAGGAATGTCATAGAAACTGGCCAAAGTCCATGCCGAAGCCAGAGTGCGATGGAACTCGATGCTCTTAGGGGATTTCGAACCGTATCCCAAACAAAAAGCGAGTGAAGATTTTAATCAGGGCAGTGCTGTTGACGTGTGGGCAGAGAACCTTCTGGCTGCTTTGTAGAGACGAGGCTGATGGAGACAGAACTGTTAAGAGACTGGTGGGATTTTGGAGGAGAGATGCTGGTGATGCTTGGTGACAGGAGTGAAAATGGGGCGAAAGTGGACAGATTCGAGGGCAGGTTCGGAGATGTAATTGCACCGAGTAAGGGGAAGAGAGCGGGCAGAGAGAATGACGGGCTTCTGGCTCGTGCTGTTGGGTGGATACTGGTACCAGTGCCTGGAATACGGTACAAGCGATATTGACATGCAGAATATTTATGAAGCGGCGACAGGGCTGGGTTGACACCCCTGAGCTCCATTTGGGAGCTGACCTCGTGAACCCCTAAAAAAGAGAGTAGGCAGCACTTGTCAGAATGTCTCTTGGAGCCGGGGGGTTCCAGCGAACACGCTTTGGTCAATGCTGGATTAGCCCTTCTCAAAGGTCCCTTCCAGCTCGAATAATATCTGTTCGCATAACGCCAATGATAACCAGAACGTACACTGCATCGCCTAATGGTTAAGTAAACTTTTACATTCAAGTGGAAGAAAGATGCAGAGTGTGCACAGTTGGTGCATGTTTGCATGGTGAGCACCCCCCGTAAGCAGTGCCTCGAACAGCGGAGCACGTTGTCACAGAAGCCTCCCCTACGGTCTGGGCTCTAAGCGTGGAAAGCACACGCAGGGAGGCTGGAGGGGCGGGCCGCCGGGCTGAACCGTCACTCCCTCCGCCCCCTGGGATGGCTTCCGGCCCAGAACTCCGCGTGAAGAGTGGCTTAGACCTCAGGTCACCCAGCGCTGTGCACTCCGAGGGCACCGACTGGAAGTCAGGCGCTCCGGGCCACGTTCCCTGCAGAGGGTGTTGGTGACCCATAAAGGAAGGGAGGGACCTCCTTCCAGAGCTGGCCTCACCTGCCGAGCGGCCTTCCTGAGAAGCTCTCAGGAAGGAGGGAAGGGCATCCGTCCATCTGCCAAATGACCTCCGGCCCTTGCTCCCCGAGGTGAACCGTGGCAGAACGCGGGGGTCAGGACGCAGTCATAGGGTTAATGCACGCGAGGGCCAGCCGCTGCCTCCGGCCCGCAGATGCCCAGGCCTCCTAGCAGGCCGTGGTCACTGGCATAGGGTGTCATGATCTGAATAGAGGAAGGGAGGGAGGAGGGAGGAGGCAAGGAAGGAAGGAAGGAAGGAAGGAAGGAAGGAAGGAAGGAAGGAAGGAAGGAAGGAAGGAAAAAAGAAATTCATTTCCTGGGCTGAAAGAGTCCTTCTTTCCTCTTTCCATGGCTGCTGGCCCTGTTTTCAAAGTCTGGTCCTCAGAGAAGCTTTTCTTGACCCCCGGACAAGGTCAGGCCCTCTCACGTGTTCTTGCAACCCCTTCTGCCTCTTCCTGGCACTTAGCACTGCTGCCATCAGCGACCAGGAGCCCCCCGGCCTGGGGGGAGGCTGAGGAAGGCAGCCTAAGGACACGGCCAGCTGAAGGCTGGACTTCCTGGGAGGCGAGTCTCGGCTCCGTCTGCTGCTCACTAGCCAGTCACTGCACTTCTCCGCGCCTCAGTTCTCTTATCAGCCGAGTGACGATCAGCAGAGTCACCACGTGAAGGTCAGAAGGCGGGACATCACGTGAAGGGCTTCGTACAGTGCGGTGCTCAAAACACACAGGCCGAATGAGCGCGTGATAGATGCGTCTGTCCGGCTCCTTTGCCTGAGGGGTGGTTGAGGGGTTCTGTGACCCCTGAACATCTGAGGAGAGAGGTGGAGAAACGAGCAGGGTTTTGGGGTGGGGAGAATGGTGACAACCAAGGCGAGGCCGGGACTTTTAATGTGCATTCCATTGCAGGGTAGGGACTGACTTGCCTTCTTAGCGTTCGCCTGAGTTACACGGAATCTGGCCTCGGTAATAAGAAGCCATCATTGTAATATAGATGTCACAGATTCTGTTCTTTCTGCTGGCTTCTGCCATGGGAACCTGAGTGGGGTCAGCCCGGTTGACTAGGTTTGGCTGGCTTCCGGGGCGACGCTGTCTGTTAGCCCAGTGGCTGGAGGGGTGAAGAGGCCCTGGCTGGCCTCAGGGTGTTTACGTGGGATTCCTACAGATGTGCAGAGTCCGGCCCATTATCACAGACCCCCGCACTGGAAAGTTCTTCCCTAATTCCCTCTTCAGCGTTAAATGTTTATGGATTTGGTCTCATGCTCCATGAAAATAGTTTTGCGGCTTGGGGAGGTGGACGCAGAAAGGCATTTTGGAATAAACACGTTGGGTCGTTTATTTTCTGGCCCGGTTCAGATGTGGTTTCGAAGACAATGGGGATCTGTCTGTCGGGTCTACGGTCTGTCAGTTCTCGAGCCCAGGTCCAGCCCTGTAATCCTCCGATCTAATAGCATTTACGACATTATGTATTCCAGTAGTGACTTGCAAAGATGGCTTTGAAGGGATTACAGATGGTTCTGTAAGTATAGACTTTTAGAAGAACATAATGCAATTTGCTCTCTAGCCCAAAGCCCTAAAAATAATTAGGTAGGAGTTCAGACGAGTGTTCAAAGGCGGTTGTTGCTGGTGAATCCAAACAGTTTTTAAAAATCTATTTCATTTCTCATCAGGGCGGGGGGGGGGCCCAATTTTAGCTTCCTTATGGTTTATCGAGCAGGAGAGCACAGCCGTGCCAGCAGTGAGCAAGCAAGCAGTGAGCGAAATCCGTGCAGCGTTCCAAATTCGAATTAAGAATAATAGAGTGAGAAGGAGGGATTCCAGAACGCGGGAGTGAGTAATGGAACCAGACGCGCGCGCTTGCCCCTGGGGACTCTTCCTCGGTCGGATTCGCGACTTTAACACGTGTCTTCCATCTGACCCCGTCTGGAGCCCCTCATGCCTTGGACTTGCCCCCGATCCATCTGGTTTCCTTCCACAGGGGTCCCCGAGCGCTCTGCTTGGTCTGTGCAGAGGGTGGAGACGGTTGGGGGGTTGAGGTGGGGCAGGGAAGAGCGGGGAGGCGAGGACTGCACTGTGCAGGGCCAGAGAGAACCGTTGGGAGTTTTAGCTTCAGTAACTTCTTCTAGTAAAAAGAGTTCACCTTTGCTATAGAAAAGTTAGGAAATACCCAAAGGCGTAAAGAGGAAGATGAAATCACTCATCATCTCATCGTTCAGAGCCATTGTGGGTTTAAAGGAAAAAATTCTTTTTTTCGGTTGGGGAGAGAGATGATTGAAATAGTATTTTTAAGAACATTAATAACAATGACAGTGGCAATTTAGGATGGACCAAGGGACGTCTCAAGGCAGGGAGACTGTGTAGGAAGCTAATTCGTGGGTCACTGGGCAAACGGTGGTGGCAGCAGTGACCAGAAGGAGGAAGGAATGGATCGGAGGCCGTCGGAAACTTCTGGATGGATTTAGATGTGGGGAGTGAGACTGGGGGTGGAGAGGTTAACGGTGACATGGAGAGTGACACTGATGAACATCGTCCATCCATTTGTTCGTTCAACAGAAACGCATCCAGTACTTACTCCTCTCATGGAAGCTTCAGTCGAACGGGGTTGGGGCGAGACAGACAAAAAAGGAGACGAAGTAGCTACAAGACCCAGCACGTTAGGTGGTGGCAGATGTTACAGGGGAACAAACAGTAAGCAAGGGGGCGGCTGGGGACAGTGGCAGGTGCGGTTAAGCACGGTGGCCAGGGAGGGGATTTTTAAATGAACAGGTGAAGGGGGTGAGGAAGCGAGCCCCTTGGCTCCTGGCGGTGGGGGTGCCCCCCCCAGGGAGGGGGGAGTGATGGAGAGAGCACTGGGAGGGGTAAGAAGGGGCGGGGGCACGGCCAGCAGGCTGTCAGCAGAGGACCGACTTCCGACTCTGTCCCTTTGTGGGGAACGGACCGGGGAGGGGCAAACATGGAGAATGGCACGTGCTCGGAACAGGGGTGCGGATTCCGGGGGCGGAATCCTCTGCCGAACAAACTGCCACCAACCGGGGGGCTGATGAGGACAGACGTGGTTCCCTCAGAGCTCTGGGGACGGGACGTCCAGCTCCGGCCGGGGACTCCGAGGGACAGCCCCCTGCATGCGTCTCGCCCAGCTCCTGGTGGCCGCCGGCCCGGCACCCCGCGGCGACCCTTGGCTTGTGGACGTCTCTCCAGCCATGCCTCCACCCTCATGTGGCCTTGCCTCCCGTAAAGACATTTGTCACTGGATTTAGGGCTCACGCTAATCCAGGCAGGTCTCATCTCGACAGTCCGAATTGCATCTCTAAACACCCCTTTTCCAAATGAGGTCACATGCTCAGGTTCCCAGTGGAGGTGTCTTTGGCGGGTGGCGGCCGCCACCATTCGACCAGCACGGGAGGGCAGGAGGAGGAGGTGGGCTCTGGAGAAAGGTGACATGTTGCCGGCCGTTGTGACCCAGGGAGACCCAGCAATTCTCTAACAGTCACACAGGCCAGTGCTGTCCCAGCCCCCACAAATCTGCACGAGGCGCCTTGGCTTCCGTCGGCAGCACAGTCCCGAGGACAGCCTGGCACCAGAGAACCAGGGTCATCACCCTGAAGGCAGGTCAGGCTCGGCGGCGGTTCCTCAGGCCGCGTGCTCCCCGTGCGGTGTCCCCGTGCAGTGTCCCCCAGTGCGGGACAGATGCTGGGGCGTCACGGTCCTGTCCAGCCCTGACCGTGTGCTGTTCGTGACCCGTCGTCTTCATTCTGATGAGCAAACGCGTGACCAGCCCGCATACGTCTGACCTCCGGTCAGTGCTGAAATCCAGAAGAGAGTCGAATGCTTAGAGTCATGGTCCTTCTGCTCTCTCTGTGGCGTCAAGGACGCCCCTGAGAAAACAGCACGACGTCGTGGCCCTCCCTTCCCATAACCGTAGTACTTACTCTCACTATGAGCATCACCCAGGGACTCCCTGATGGAGGCTCAGGCAGCCCGTGAGCAGGTGGCCCTCAGCGTGCCTGAAGCCAGCGCCACGTTTTTCTCATGAGAACCAGATGACACCTCAAACCTGCACCCCAGAACACTGCCCAGCCCACGTCATGCCGTGCGGCATGACGGACAAGGTGTGGGCCCGGGTGTTTTCGAGGGCGCCAGAGAGCTCAGAGCAGGGAAGGCTGGGAGCCGGCGGGGCCCGCTCAGGAGGTAGGAGAGAACTCCTTTCTCAGTGAGGTTCCGTTCTGAGGTGGTGGGGGTCAGGACGTCAACGTGACCTTCTGGGAAACAGTTCAAGCCATAAGGACGTGCCGATGCTGGAGCCCGATTCTCATCGCCCCTCCCCACCCAACCAAACGGAGAGTGAAATGATTCACTTCCTCTCCCTCGTCCCTTTCTTTAAAAAAAAACCATCATCTGTCAAAGACCTTGGTAAGTGGTAGGACTGGGTACGTTAGAACAGTTCTGGACGGAGGACCCGGTACCTGCTGGGGACCAATCCCGACAGTTACAGAGGACAGAGACATGCCAAGGAGGTCACCAGTGGGGGTGACACTTCAGGCTCTGCATCAGCCGATGTCATTTGAAATCCTGGAGGCTTAAAACCTCATCAGCTGAGTGATCGTGTGTGTGCTGAGTGTCGTGCATATGTGTGAGTGTGTGTGTTGTGTGTGTGTGCGTGTGAGCCTGTGCATTTGTGTGTGCTGCGTATGTGGATATGAGGTCGAAATTTGGGTGTGATGATGATGCCATTGGTTGATTGTCCTAGGATTGCTACAGATGTCTTGTGCTATCTGGGAAGCCTCGTAACCTCGGCCCTGTAAAGTGGAATTATTACAGTGAATTCCTTGGCAGTGGTTTCGGTGATTTTCTCCGTGTAGTGACTCGTGGAACTCATGGGTTTTCTTCATCCCCACGGACCTCTGCTGTCTCCTCTGGACACAGGCCTTTGGCTGTGAAATGTGAGTGCAGAGAGAAAAACAGAGAAAGCTAGAGAAATGCTGGGCTGTCGCTGCCATCTGGAGCCAGAAGCAGGAAGAAAAGACTTCTTAGACAGAGAGGAGGGAGAGAGGAGAGATGGGAGAGACAGACAAACAGGCAGGCAGGTGCCAACACGAATCAGAAAGCCCGTCGTCCAGTATTCCCCAGCGGCCTAACATCCAGGGTAGAGTTTGGGTGGATTATAAAGATTATCTTATTAACAAGGATCTGGAATAAGAGTAGAGATGGCACAAAAGGTGTCACTGGAAAAGTTAAGAACCGGTAGAAACGTTTCTCTCATGTATTACAGAGTTAATGTCAACTTCAAACTTTGTTCAAAAGGTGTGTCATCTGAAATTCAGCACTTCTGAAAGTTTCAAATGTATCCAGACACATAAGGATACAACCCAGGTGTCTCTAATCCAGGTGTCCCTAATCACCTGGCGATGACATACATCATCAGTGAAGATTTCAGATGCCTTGGAGCTGCCTCCCCAGCGAGAGAGATGGTGGCGTCGGCCAGGTCACCAGAGTAGTGCAGAGGTCGGTATGCTTTTAGAAATCAGGCCACTCGTATTAAGGCTGGGATTGTAGACTGTACCGTCTTAGGGAACTCATCAACAATCTATGTGCTTACCTCTCTACGTAACAAGTTGGTGCGATGAAAGTAAATTCTAGCAGAGGAATTAAAGCAAAACCTAGACAGAGCGGCTTTAGAGACGCACAGCTCAGTACGCGTGGAGGTTCGAGGGGGAAGAGGAACTTAACCAAATCCCAGAGCCCCAGAAGCCACGACGCCTGCCGTGGATCGAGGGAGGGAAACAGACACGCAGGGTTTCCGGGTAAACTGAGACTTCTTTCCCTGTGCGGCGAGGGTCATGTTGACGTTTTCTGAGTCAGATTTAGCTGGTAGATCAGACTTTTGTGGGCAAAGGGGAATTTTAAAACCATGGCCAATATTATTATCATTCATATAGTAATTCAACAATAAAAATTTACCGGGTTCCCGCTAAAGGCTTGTGCACTGTTAAGCGTATGTTTTCGGCACGTGTGGTTTTTCAGAGGCTTGCTTTTTTAATTCTAATTTTCTTACATTCGGAGACAGTGCTTCTTTGCTTTTGCTTTTCTTGTGGAAAACCTGTCTGGCTTTATCATGAAAGATTCATTTATCAAAAGTTCACTTTAAGGAAACTAAAAAAATTCTATTCTGTCTTAGGTGAGAGATGTCTGCACTGAGCGGTGATATTAACATGCACCTAAGCAGCAAAAATGCTTGCCAGAGATCTAGCACCTGAGTTCAAGTTACCAAATAGCAGCATGTTTAAAGTATATTCTTTCTTTTCCTTTTTAAAATGAGGTTACTTATTATTATTATTATTATTATTATTATTATTATCATCATCATTATATTATTTTTGTTGACATTGGTTAACTAAATTCAGTAAGTTTCAGGTGTACAATTTAACAGTAAGGCATATATATATTTACACTTTGTGTTTACTGCCCATAGTTAGATTTCTTTCTGTCACCACATATTTGATTCCTTCCACCCCGTCTACCTCCCCCCGCCCCCTTACCCTCTGGTAACCACTAGTCTATTGTCCATGTCCACGAGTCTCTGTTTGTTTGTCCTGTTTGTTTATTGCTTTTAGGTTTATATTCCACATGTAAGTGGTATCATGTGGTTTTTAACCTTTTCTGTCTGGCTTATTTCGCTTAGCATGATTATCTCGCGGTCCATCCATGTTATCGCAAGTGGCAGTATTTCACCTCTTCTTGTGGCTGAGTGATATTCCATTGTATATATGTACTACAGCTTTTTTATCTAACATTCTGGTTGCTTCCATGTCCTGGCCGTTGTGAATAATGCTGCTATGAACATCGATGTGCAAATATCTTTTCGGATATGGGTTTTCAAGTCCTTGGGGTAAACACCCAGTAGAGGGATTGCTGGATCATATGGTAGATCAATTCTTAGTTTTTTGAGGAACCTCCATGCTGTTCTTCCCTAGTGGCTGTACTGATTTTCAGTCCCACCGGCAGTGTATGAGGGTTCTTATTTCTCCACCATCTTCTCCAATGTATATTACTTGTCCTGTTGATAACAGCTATGCTAACAGGTGTGAGATGGTATCTCACTGTGGTTTTGATTTGCGTTTCCCTAATAGCTAGTGATGTTGAGCATCTTTTCATGTTTGTTGGCTATTAGTATATCCTCTAGGGAGAAGTGTCTGTTCAGGTCCTCTGCCCATTTTTTGATTGGATTGTTTGTTTTTGTTGTTGTTATTGAGTCGTATGAGTTCTTTGTATATTTTGGATATGAGGCCCTTATCGGAGATGTTGTTTGCAAATATATTTTCCCATTCGAATGGTTGTCTTTTTACTTTGTTGATGGTTTCTTTTGCTGTGCAGAATCTTTTTAGTTTGATGCAGTCACATTCATTTATTTTAGCTTTTACTTCCCTTGCCTTTAAGACCAAATTCATAGAATCCTCTTTAAATTCAAGGTCCATGAGTTTAGTTCCTAAGTTTTCTTCTATTCAATTTATTGTTTCAGATCTTACATTCAGGTCCTTAATCCATCTTGAGTTAATTCTGGTGTGTGGTGATAGACAATAGTCTAGTTTCATTCTTTTGCAGGTGGCTTTCCAGTTTTCCCAGCACCGTTTATTAAAGAGGCTTTCCTTTCTCCACTGTATGTTTTGGCTTTTTGGTAAAAAAATAATTGCCCATATAAACATGGGTTTATTTCTAGACTCTCGATTCTGTGCCACTGGTCTGTGTGTCTGTTTTTCTGCTAGTGCCATGCCATTTTGATTATTGTTGCTTTGTAGAATAATTTGAAGTCAGACAGAGTGATGCCTCCAGCCTCAATTTTTTTCCTCAGGATGGCTTTGGCGATTCAGGGTCTTCTGTGCTTCCATACAAATCTGATGATTTTTTAATTCTATTTCATTAAAAAATGCCAATGAGATTTTGATGGGGATTGCATTAAATCTGTATAATGCTTTAGGTAATAAGGTCATTTTAACTATGTTGATTCTTCCAATCCAAGAACACAAAATATCTTTTCATTTCTTTGTATCTTCTTCAATTTCTTGCAATAGGGTCTTATAGTTTTCATTACATAGGTCCTTCAACGTGTTTTGTTAGATTTATTCCTAGAATCTACGGCCATGCCACCCTGAACGTGCCTGATCTCATCTGATCTCGGAAGCTAAGCAGGGTAGGGCCTGGTTAGTCCTTGGATGGGAGACCACCTAAAAAGACCTGGTGTTGTAGGCGTTTAAAAAAAAAAAAAGATTTATTCCTAGGTATTTTATTCTTTTTGTTGCAATTGCAAAGGGAATTATTTTTTCCACTTCTTTTTCTGACAATTCATTATTAGAGTCTATGAATGCTATCGATTTTTGAACATGGATTAGTATATTCTTTCTTAAAGGAGAGAAACCATATCCTAAGAAATCTCTGTCCAGGCAGAGGCTACATTTTACCCATCTTTGCATTGCCCAAAGCGCCCTGCTCAGAGCATAGACTATAAAATATGCTCAAAACATAATCTTTGAAGGAATGTTTGATTTGAATATCCAAATCCGAAAGTGCCATTTCTTTACCTATGATTGTCAATTTTTTTTTTAATGACATTTTCTCTGCTTTCGGTGATAATTAATGCTTAGTTCAGACTGCAGGGTTCGGATAAAGAAATCTGAACAATAGCTAGACAAGACAAAGCCTGTTCAATCTTATGCAGGCTTCTCCGTCTGCTAATGTGGTTTAGAATTATATGTTAGGAGCATTGCATACCAGAAGAATATTGATTGCATTTCACATAATGCAATTTACAGTTAATAAGATGGTTAGGCTGGTCCAGGACAATATTTGTTTTGTTCAATAATGTTAGACAGAAAACATACATTTTAATAAATACTGCATGAGAACAATCCTTTTGGGTGAACTTCAAGGGAATAAATACACTACCGTATGGCCACGCATTGGCGGATTTTCACATTTCTAAACTCTGAAAAGATAGATGTTCTCAGTAATTCATTGCTTTGTAAATAGATTCCTTTGAATTGCTCTTGTTTTCATACCGAAAACTTTTGGTATTTCGTGTATGTAACCTTTGCAATCTACGGATAATTGTTATAGGATAGGACTATACAACATGATCCCATTTGTTTAAATATATATACACATCTGTAGGTACACACACACACACACACACACACACACACACACAACTCTGGAACACGGGCTTCTGGAACATAACCACAGTGGTTATAGTAAGGCGCAGGGCAGAATGAGACTATAAGGCATGTTTACATTTAGAGTTCCATCTCTCAGTGATATTTGAATTTTTAGAATAGTCACATATCGCTTTCGTAATCAGAGAAAGGTACTTTAGTATACGGAGCTGCAGTTGATGACACGAAACATAAAAATAGCATTTCAAAGAGCTCGGAAGTATTCTAGTGGCAGAGTCATCTGTCAGAGCCGCTTCCTGCTTGCGTGTACAAGGATATATATATGTGGCAGCCCTGCCCGAAATGGCACAGGATCCGCCACCCTTGGAAGCCCGTCGTCTGGGGGAGGGGAGGCGGCCACGTGAACATGTGTGTGTCTGCACAGACCGGGGATGCGGGGCCAGAAGCTGGTCACCCGGAGGGGGCCTGTGCCGCATGGTGAACAATAAATTAAAATATTAAAAGGCTATATTCAGCTTCACGAACCACACCTACAGGTCACGACAGGCCAGGACCCTGATGGGATTTGGGGGGGTCTGGCTGGATTCTTCCCGCAAACAGGGCTTCTCAAAGCACTGCTGGTGAGAGAGCAGCTTTGTTTTGCTTTTTTTATTTCCCCAGTGCCTTGCCGACTGATACTTTAATAAAATCAATAAAAACGAATTACTGGGAAAATGAAATTAAAAAGCAACGAAGTCTTCCAAAACTTCAGGGCCCAATATTTTTATTCTTGGAGCGAACAGACATAAAATTTCTTTGTCAGATGGTTTTCAAACACACGGTGGCTCTCCGCTGGGGCGGGGGCTGAGATTTGTACCCCCAGCGGACATTGGGCAATGTCGGGGGACATTTTTGGCTATCACAGCTGGGGAGAGTGGTGTTTACTGCGTTCAGTGGGTGGGAGGCCAGGGGCACCCCTCAATGTCCTGCCGTGGCCAGGATGGACCCCACACCATGGAGTCGTCCGGCTCGAGATGCCATTAGTGCCGATATTGTAAATCTCTGCCTTAAAAGTGTTTAAGTGGTCGATCTCAGTTTTCGTATTTCCCTGTTGGCGAACTGGTCACATCTTTGGACGTCGGCCCACCGAGAGTCCGAGAAGACCGCTCTGATGTCCTTACGTTGAACTCTGACGCAGGACGTCGTGAGCAGAATTCTCTAATCCTCGATGTTCCTGTGGCTTCCGCACCAGCCATCACAGGAAGATGGAACCTCTTCTCGTGATGTAATTGAAGGAAACATCAAGTTATTCTCTGCACGTGGCAAGATCAGGTTTGAAGCCCCAGCTTGTCACGTCCCCGCTGTGTGAGCCTGAGAACACGAGTTAACATCTCTGGGCCAATAATGGGGACGACGCCCCGTTCATAAGGCTCCTGTGGGGATTAAATGTAAAGCGTCGGTTTCAAGAGCGCCCGACCCCGGTGGCACCCAGGGTCACAGCTTCCGGGAGTTCTCTCCTTAACTCTGTCCAGGGGCTGCGGCCCAGGTCACCCAGAGCCCCAGAGCACAGCTCCTTCTTACTCTTAATTCCTGTGGCGGGGCCTGAGGTGACACACACCTGCTTTCTCCTCTCTCAGCCAGACCTGTGAATGGGCGAGGGGCGGGGCCTCCGCCCCCAGAAGAGTAAATGAAACCGCTTTGTAAAATGGAAAGTACTATGCAAATGGACGAAGCACTCCTGTATTGGGCCCTTACTAGGTGCCCTTACTATAAAGCAGTGTGAAAGGAAACTAGGAGAGAGAGAGAGAAGAGGCCCCGTGAAACTTGTCACAAAAGCATGCATTTTGTGAGACCCAAAGCTGCTTGAACCAGGCTCCCATTATTTCTGGTAAAAAGATGATGGAGGGGAAAGACGGTTTGTGAAGAAGCTTCTCGTACAGCTCCTGAAGCAGCCACAGTGCAGCCGGCTCAGGCTTTGGCGGACACGATTGGGAAGGATCTCACCCAGCAAAGTCCGGCTCCACCTTAAAAAGTGACTCTCCAGCTGGCTTTGTCCAAACCTGGAGCTGCAGGGCCACACAGCTGGCCCCTGGCACGGCCGCCCCGAGCCTTCTGGAACCAGAACGCAGACCCTCACCTGTTCCCGTCGCAGAGGAGGCTGTGGGCCGCGTGTCCTGGAGCTGGTCCATCAGGAATTGCCACCGTAGGGGCGACGTAGCCAGAAGCGGGGGCGAAGCTGGGGCGGCCCCTCCCATCGGGGCAAGAAGGCCCCGGTCGGGTGACACCCGACGATGTCTGCCTCCACTTCCCGAACTCTCCTTCTTGAGAAGACTTTCGTCTCTTTCGTAATCACTGCGTGTGAGTCACGGCCTGGGGTTTGCAGAAGCTGGGAAGGACGACCCGTCCGAGGCTGCTCTCAGTTCGCGTTCTGAGTAGGTGGCAGGTGCTTCACCGAGACAGCTGTGCTCCGGGCTGCGGCTCGGGGTGGGGGTGGGGGGCAGTGGGTAACAAGCACCCCACCGTCCGGTCCAGAGGCTGCAAGGTACCACGCCGGAGACAGGGATGGATGGGGCAAGGCGTGAGCGTAGAACAAATTCCTCACCTACCTGCAGCTTCCTGGGGGGCACAACCTGTTCTGCTGCCAGTCCACGCTATTTCAGCGGCTCTGCACGTCCGCGTCACCCACGTCGCCCACGGCGTCTTGGAGAAAGATGGCTCGCTGACCACCTTCTAGACCCCAGGCGCCGGCACACCCCGGGCACGCGAAGACAGTTAAGACCTAATTTCTCTTCCCCAGACACTCACAGCCTGGATGGGGACAGGAACTAGACTGACCATGAACGCACATGAGTCGAGCGCTTACAGAAACGCATTGAACGAGGATTAGGGAACGGAGAGGGAGCAGCCCACGAACGCCCAGGAACAGAGAAGTGGTCCTTCATTGTCCCCTGCACGCTCCTGGCACAGGCGCTCCGCGTTCAGAGCCGATGCCGGTTGATACCGTGGCCCTGAGCACGGTTTTGCCGCCACGGCAGACCGTGCCGTCTGAAACCGTCCCAGTCTCACTCCCCCAGATCGTCTCGTGACACGCTCTAACAACGTCCTTCTACCCCGCACGTGCTCTGTGTCACTGTGTGACGCATCTCACACCATGCGTGCCTTTCGCTTCCAAATCAACTCGTTCCTGCAGGCGTGAGTGGACGATGAATCCACAATCCATCCACCCCAGCACATAGCCACACGACATGAGATTTCTCTCTATTTTTTTTTAAAAAGATATCTGAGTATATTTATATATAAATGAGTACGTGATTTACATATGTATACGTGAGTATAGATGATATACATACATCATGTAAATGCTATGTGAATATACTCATATACCCACCTTTATTTTTTTTTTTTGCATGTTAATTTTATATAATTATTTCTTTCTACTAAGTCAGGCTATGGGTGCTCTCTCCAAGGCTGAGTGCTTTGCCGAGGAGCCTGTGACTCAACTTTGCCACGACGAGGTATTCTGGGGGCTTTTAAAAGTGCAGAGATATTATTAAAATCAGTAAAAACGGGATATTCAACGTCATGAAAACCGAAAGCACACACACACAAAAATCATTTTAGCTTCTGATGGTTGGATGAAGCTTTCTATTCACTGGCTCCGTGATTCATCGGCATCAAAGTCAAGGAAGTTGTGGTGACATAATTTTGCAGTCGCAATTTCTGAGTCTCGGGGATGCATTCAGCTGCATCAAATGTTGTATTTTTTTTTGTTTAATTTAAAATGGGTAAAATATAGATTCATGGTTTTGGAATCAGAATCAGTTTAATGACTGGAACGAGCCATTGAGAAAATGGGTTCCAAACCTGTGATTTGACAGAGGACTCCTGCCAGCACACAGCTGGTCGCGACTGGGGGGCGGACAGAACCCTTCCCGCCCGGGGCTTGGCCCCCTGATCTGTGAAATGACAGGTGGGGCTGTATGCACTCTTGATCCTCGTCCACCGGGACACTGCGGAATCCTAATAAATGGTTGGTGAAGGACACCAGCGCCCGAGAGGCTGGCGGATGGGGCCGGGGTCACACCACGCGTCAGGGACAGACACGCGTCTCCTGGCTCCCAGCCATCGCTCCTCACATAGGACAGGCTTAGAATAAAGACCTCGAGTTCTGTAAAAGTACGTGGAGATTGACGAAGAAAATACCAGAAGGAGAGAAACAAGTAAAAACAATTTAACTCTGTACTGAGACCAAGCCAAACAAACTCCTATTTACATGTCAGTTGTCTGCACATCTGCTTTTTAACCATGGACCGGCTTCCCGGAGACATTCAGCTTGCTTTCCTGGAGAAGCGGGGACGTACGGACACAGTGCCGACCCGTACCCTGACTGCCCCTGCTGCAGAACGGACGGCTCCAAAACCAGAAGGGAGGCTTACAACGATTCGTTACGACCTCTTGTCATAAGTTCAGTTGCATCCCCCAAAAGGCATGCCCCAAGCCCCAGCACCTGTGAATGTAACTTACTTAAAACTAGGATCGTGGCAGATGTCATCGAATTAAGATGAGGGCATCAGGGTGGCCCTACACCCAAGAGGACCGGTGTTCTCGTGAAGAGCGGGAAACTTGGACACAGAGGCATCAAAGGTTCCTCTGCTCAGGCCACGTCTCCTGTCCCCCGGGACGGCTCCCTCGCTCTCCTGAGCGGCCTCGCAGCCAGCCCCCCACAGGAGGAGCAGAATTTGGTGACAGAGTCAAAGCTGGGCGTGAAAGAAACTTTCATCGGAGAGGAATCCCGAGTCTCAGAATTGGTGAGAGTGTCACTGGGTAGAACGGAGGACACAGGAAAGCGAGCGAAGCAGACTTCTTCACTCCGGTGCTGGCCGGCTCCGTGTGTGGCATTTGGGGACCCACGGCTGAGGACGGGGGGCAGGCAGCTGGACACGTGCCTCCCGGCGTCCGTGAGTTCTTAACGCGAGGGTTGTTTGGACCCATCCCCAGCTCATTTTTCCATCTTATCCATTCCCTCTTCATTCTGATTTCTCGGGCAGGGGCAATTCGCTCTCACTCACGTCCCATTTACAAGACAGTTCTTGTGTGACTCGCCATCTCGTGTGATGTTTTACTGTGGAAATGCCACACGTTGGCATCCGAACTATTAACTTAGCTTTTAGCTGGATTGATTGGTTGTTAGCATTTTGATATTATGTATGAATACATGTTGCAAGCATAAAAGATTTTACTTTATAGACAAGTGATAATAAAATCACAGATTCTTTAGAGGAGGAAAATTTGAGATCATATGGAATCCAGTGCCCTCACAATACCAAGCAATTCGGCGTGCATGGATCGAGCATCCCGTATATATATAAGTGTGTACAGTGAAAGGGAGGGAGGGTGAGGGTGAGGGGATGAGTAAGAGAGAGAAAGAGAACGTTATAAAATATTAACATTTGGGGAGTCTCAGTGAAGGATAGATGGGAATTCTTTGTATTATTTTTTTTCCAACTATTTCCTGTCCAATTTCTTTTTCAAAACTAAAAACGAAAACAAAAAAGTTAGTTTAATATATGCAGCATTTACACCGTAAGGATGGAAGTGGGGAGGACGGTGGTGCTGGGTGGGAGGTGGGTGGGAAGCGATAAAATCTCAATAGCGTTGCCGGGAAATTGCTGATCCTGCCACCTGATCCCCTATGATCCCCTTGAACTCTCAGATGTTTTGAGAGACAATCTTTTTCCCTTTTCTCGATGACATATAACTGAGTCAATCGGAACAGAAAATGAAAAGATTCTTTTACTGCTACAGTGATCGTGAAACGCACATAAATCTCAGGCCAGATGGAGTTAATTTGACTAATGTAGATGTTAGAGCAAAATGAATAGGACTGCGGTCCTCTGGTAATCTGTGCTTGTTCTGAGCCCTCTTATCAAATGCTCCTGGGGACACGGGACACAATGTCATCGCTAAGATACCTGGAGGGGAAGTGGTGAGTCCCAGGAGGGGATACTGGCGGTCATGTGCTCGCTGTGCTTGGAGAAACCCGATAAAGAAAGCTCGAGACACCCACTGTAGGGCTTGGGCCGTGCCAGCGGGAACCTGACCCACGAGCCTCTTACGGAAGCCAGCGCCCAGGCGGAGGCACAGATGGGGCCGGCCGTTAGGTCCCGATTCGTATCAGGGAACTGGAGGCTTATGGATGATCCCCGGCCTCAAAGCAAACAGAGAGCACCCTTAGTGAGGTCTGTCCAGCCTCACCGAAGGACTGTCGGGGAGGGCTGTTTATTCCATCCGTACTGAGTAATACCTTCCACAGATGGGGCGCACTCAAAGGATGGGCAGTGCAGAATGAGATACGTGGGATCTACGCCCCCAGGCGGCTTAGGGTCCAGACACTGCTGACCAAGGCATTCTCGTGGCGCTCAGCGTCCCTTCCTGCACGGGGACCCCTTTCTCCCTCAGACACAAGCCGTCAGGATGGAGTGAAGTGATTGATGTACAGAAAGTGAGCGGTAACCGCCTTGCAGGTGTCAGGCGCTCAGTGGTTGCCGGGTCCCCCTCTCTCTCCTCTGATGGGAGAACCTGAGCTGTCCTAGGCTACCTGCTCTGCTTTGTCACCAGGACAGTGCCACGGGCCCAACTCTAGGACCCTGCTCTTGTCTTAATCTGGATGTCCTGTGGACGCCTGGATTTGCCCCTACAGCGTACCCCCCAACCCCCCACCCCGCCCCCGCCAAGGCTGCTCGGTACAGGGCCAGCAGTTATTCGGTTAGGAAAGCCACCTGGTTTTAAAATGGGACTATATTCGAGTTGCAACAGCGATTTCAATTTGTGGCTTTACCACGGTCGTACTGTCAAGCAGAGTTCAGGTTTATTAATTTTATATGCATCGGAGTCTTTGCAATTGTTCGTTCGTCTGTGTGGAAATAAATTCTCGTGAAATGAACTACAGGCTCTGTTATACAGGACGTCTTTAATACCAGAGCAAAAAAAAAAAAAGCTTTTAAATTACTAGAATGGCAGGTTTCTGCTATAAATTCGTGCAGAAAAGCGGGGGAAAGAAAGAATGGATGAAACGACCGGAAAAGGAAAGAAAGTAGGTGTGCAGTACTTTGGGTGATGTGCAGGGAGACATTCCACCCCATTTTCCCTGGAACCAGACCCTTCCCCACCCTTGGGGGCCCCCTGGGGAGGGCGGGGTTGTTTATTTCACCCCCGGCTCTAGCGCCCAGGGGCCGAGCTGGAAGGGAGCGCGGGAGAGGCTTAAGAGAGCCTGCTCTGGCAGAGGGCCTCCCGCAGGCATCTGCTTTGCATCACTGGGCTCTGACCGGGGAAAACAGGATCTCAAGGCCGAGGAGCTGAAATCAGAGCCCGGACCCTCCCTGGATGAAGCTGAGGCTCTGCCGGCTGATCTGGGGACCAGCGGGGAGGGACTGAGGCCAGCTCAGAGGCTCTCGCTGACACCGCTGTCCCCCGGAGAGTCAGCCTCACGGTGCTGTCTTCCTCCTCCATCTGCCCTGGGCCCCGAGTCCACGGGAGCTGTTTTGTAGCTGTTTCCAGAATGAGTCTCGTCTCCACACAATCAAAACCAGCGATAAGTCCGGACTCCCGTGGACGCCGTGGGAGGAGCAGGGAGAGCCTCCGTTGTCAGAGAGGAGATGTGATAAGACCAACAAGAGCTTAGATTTTTAAAAAGGCGTGAAGTTGTGCATGAAACGGCTGAAGACTAAGAAGGAAGGAACATTGAAAAGCAAGTGCTTCTAATCCAGTCAGGAAAAAGGAAATTTTTATCTCCATTTTTCCTACAGTTTTCTGTTCTGTTCTCTTTACATCCATCCTCTTCTCTCCGCGTCAGAATGAAGTTGGAATCATCGTTCTGTTTTTACAGGAAGTTTGTCTCCCATTATTACCAGGTGTGACTGCAAAGTCAGGACCTTCGTTCCAGCAGCCATGCGTGGAAATCCGTGTCCTTATTTTACTGTCAAAGCATAAACACACAATGTGCACACACATCACGTTATTATGTTGTATGTCTAGAACTAATACAACGTCATACGACAGTATCTCAGTTTTTAAAAAGCATGCTCTGTTTGCGTAGATTGTCGGATGTGGCTTGGGACATCGTGGGCGATCTCCGATTTTACTTGTCGAAATACGGAGCCAGGATTTAAGAACGGATTCCGGAATTTCGCATTTTCAAAATAGCTTACAATTCTAAAAGTCGTCATCTATTATATAATAATTTTTAAAATTTTTTAATTAGTTCTTTAATTTTTTAAATTGCAGAAACGATTTAAGTTGTTTCCGCCTGCCTCCCCTTCCCCCCTCATATAATAATTTAATAATGGCGTCTGCTCCCCTCCCCGTGCCCCAAATGAGATGGTCACTCGGCTGTCTCAGATTCTCAGCAGCCGGAGCTGGGCCCATGCAGGGCCCCGTGTGCAATACTTTGCAGGTAGATGCCTGATAATGATAATGCTTTGAAGTAGGAACTCAGTTTTCAACTTTTTTATGGTTAACATCATGAACCATGAACGTCAGGAAAAGTGCTTTTTCTTGTTTTACCACTTTAGACGTCGTCGAGCTTCCTCCATTGCGAGCGTGGGTACAGGGAGGAGAGATGCTGCTACGTGCACAGCGGCAGCCGTCAGCCCCACAGCACGGGCACACTCGGAACAGCAGGGCAGAGCCCAGGGGCTGTGGACCGTGGGGGCCGTGGGACCCGCCAAGTTGACTCTGGGTGCATTTCTTTCTTTCGTCACCCATGAGCGGGCACCAGGGGCTCTGGGTGCTCCCTGAAGTGCCCTGTTTGGGACATCTGAGGGGAGGGCGGTATCTGTTGCTTTTTCAGATGCTCAGAGGAGTTCAGCTTGCCCTGCAAAAACAAACAAACAAACAAACAAACAAACAAAACAAAAACAAGGAGAAAGCCACAATCCTGTGTCTTCTGCGTTCCTCCATCAGGCTGAGACGACAAGGTATTAAGTGCAGCCATGGCAACGTGGAGTCACGCCTTGTCCAGACCCCTTTCCTCCCTTCTCTCTGCTCAGGGTGACAGCGGGCCCAGCCTCAGGCTGACTCATGATATATTTTTTTTTCTCTTAAAATTCTTTTTTTTTTTTTCAATTATGGTTGACATGCAATATTACATTTGCTTCAGATGTACAGCATAGTGCTTGGACATTTATGCACCTTACAAAGTGATCGCCCTGAGAAGTCTAGTACCCATCCATCCGGCACCGTACGTGGTTGGGACCGACTTATTCCCCGTGCTGTGCGTACTTGGCATCCCCGCGACTGTGTCTATAACTGGCGATTCATACTTCTTAATCCCTTGACGTCCTTCACCCGGGGCCCCAGCCCCTGACCCTCTCTGAGATTCGTGATATTTCAAAAACCGATCACGAGGATCTTAGTTTCTTTCACTAAGTCGTCGTCAGCTTCCTGGCCTCCTTTTCGCTCACTTCCCTTTTCAGGCCGTGGGCCTGTGCCCCATTTCTTGCCAATGACAGAATGAAATGTAGGAGGAAGTCTGTGGAGAGCTTTTTTTTTTTATACATGAGAAAGTAGTGGCTGACTCAGCCCCTTCCCATTACTTCCTGCTTTGAAGTTATATGTGATAGCTGGAACTGCAGCAGCCACATTGTAACCTTAAGGCGACGTGCATGGGGATGGTAGGCCAATAAGCAAAATGGAAAGACGGAAAGAGTTTTGAGTCCTTAATGCCATAGGTGAGCTGGCAGACCAATTCTGATGCAGACTGTATCTGAGTTTTTTGTTAAGTAAACGACGTTCTCCTGGCTTGAGCCACCGTTGGGGAAGGGTTTCTGCTGCTTGCAGCCCAATGTACTTTAGTGGATAGTGAGCAATCTTTCCCAGCTTAAAATATAGACAGTCGATTCTGTCTGTTCAAAATGCATGACTAGTAGCTCAATAGTGTTGTCACTATGGGTGACACAGACCCTATTATTTTGCCAGCCTTCTAACTAGGCATGCAGGAAGTGTCAGGAGGGAAAGGGTGATCTCTGAACTTAGATAGTGTCCTTTCTGATATAAAGGATAGATTTGACCTTATTTTGCTTAATAATACTTAAATCAGTGAACAGAAGTAAGTAACCATCATACGGCCTGCGTACTAACATAGAAGACAAGTCCACTAATTAGGTTTGAATTTCTTTGTTTGCTTTATGTTTTTTAAATCCTCGAATAAAGCACGTTGACATACAAAATGGAAAATTCGAGGAAGAAAACAAGCCACTGAGTTGTTAGGATATTCCCTAGTAAATTTCGTCACATGTATCTGTATAAACTTATACATTACTTCACGTCCATCTCTCTACCTATTTGCGGATTCTTTTGAAGAAAGCGTTATCTACACACGCCAGAGGTGAAAAGGTTGGGAGTCTGTCAGTCAGCGTTTGCTGTGTAACAAAGCTCCCTGACACCCAGCGGGTTCAATGGCGAGGGCACCAGCACGCGTATGCCCACAGGCCGCTGGTCCCGCTGAAGAGGGCAGGGTTGAGGTCCGCGTCGCGTTCCTCAGACCTGCAGGCTGGGCTGGGACGTTTTCCTCACGGCAGTGGCAGAAGCGTAAGATGCCAGAGGCCAAGCCCGAATGCCCATGTCGAGCCTTCGCTTGTGTCACATCTGCCAACGTGCCCTTGGCCGACCCGAGTCGCAGGGCCGAGCCTGACATCCCCGCTGTGGGAAATGGACCTCGCCGCTCGCTGCGGGGGACCACGGAGCCACGTGGCAAAGGTCACAGGAAAAGGGAGGGCAGAAGCGTTGGACACCGCGATGCTGTGCGGGGAAGGAGTGGTAAGCAGGGACCGGCTTCTCACACTGTCCTGACCGGGTTCTCAGAACCCGACAGAACTGAGAGGCAAAGACAGCCCCTCAGGCAGGGGACACTCCTGGCACTCCTGCAAGAAAGGGAACGCGGCAGGCTGAGGGCATGTGAGGCTGTGCTTAGAGCAGTCACATCAAGGCCGCTCTTAAAAAGATCACCTCCCTCCTCTGTCACACTGAGGGCCTTTCTAGTGCCAGGCTGGCATGTCTGTAGAATAAGGACACTTCGTTTTGTCATCGTCATTGTCGTGGCCTCTCCGTGTGCTGGAACTGTACAGAGGTTGCATTTACAAGGTTCATAACGTGCTAATGGACATTTTTTGTTTTACATCGACAATAACTAAAATGACAGCCATGCTCTCCACGGGCATGCTTGCCTTGTAATCTTCACGGCAACCCTGTGCAGTAGGGACTGTTTATTATTCCTGTTCCACAGATGAGGAAACTGAGGCCGCGGCACAGCTAACAGCCGGGGTGTGACCCTGGTTAGTCCCACTCACGTGCTCCACGGGGCACACGCCGCTCCTCACACGCACGCACGCACATGCACACTCACATGCACGCACATGCACGCTCACACGCACGTGCACACACGCACGTGCACACACACATGTGCACACACACGCACTCACACGCACACACACTCACACATGCACTCACACGCACATGCACTCACACACACATGCACGCACACATGTGCACACACGCACACTCACATGCACGCACACTCACACACGCACTCACACGCACATGCACACACACACACTGTTGTCTTCTGCGTTCTAGCCCAGTCTGGCAGACGAGGCCACTGCAGCCGCCCCGACACCGCGGAGCACGCGTGCTGTCACTGTGCGTCTGCGTGACGTTTTGTGTGCTGTCACAGATCGCCCACCCAGATCACCTCTGAGCACTGCATCCTGAGAGCTGGGGCTGCTGGCAGAAGAATGCGTTTCACAGCGGCACTCCTGGCTCTGTCACCGAGGGGCTGTCATTTTCGCTGGCCCCGCTGCGGGCCAGCCACGCCCACAGCCTGAAGTCTTGATCCGGGGATGAGGTGACCTGTCACGGTTCCTGCCCCGCAGGCCCCAGCCCCGGGGCTCCTTGCTCCCCTGCGCACAGCTGCGGAGTGTGCAGGTGGCTCGTGTCCCCAGTGTCACGAAGAAACCTTTCATCTTCCCCTCCTCGATTCTCCGCTGCTCTGTGTCCTTTTCTAAAACCCTTTCTGCTGACTGGGCACGTGGAGCACGGTTCCGAGAATCGTCCCAGGACTCAAACGCTCCAGGAACGTCTTTCTGGACCTGACTGAACCCTTCAGCGTCCGTTCTCATCCTGTGCTCACCGACCTGAGCAGAGCGAATCTCTGGGCTCCTAACCGCTTTCAACAGTCGTGTGAGCAATTGTCCTTCTCACTTGCTTTAAGCTGTACGCATGACTTCCTCTAAAAAGGCTGTTCTTAAGAAGAATACTTTTGGTGTGAACTGGAAATGGTAAAGCACACCCCTTCAGCCCAGGAGTGGGGTCGTGTGAACCACGAGTCTGCAGTCACTCCTTCCATTAGCACGTGTGTTTTGCTTTTTAACACGAGGGGCATGATTCGGGGGGTGCTTTGAGGATGGCTAATGCAAGTGGGAGGGTAGGGAAGGCCCCTGGAGGGGTGCGATTCAGATCATTCTTATAACTGAGATGGCACAGGCACTGACTAATCAGAATGGACGCTGGTCGTGAACAGCCCGTGGCCCATGCGCTCGTGTGGGTGTCACCCCCACTACAGTGTACCCCAGCTCCCTCTGCGCCGACGCTGGTGCTGGCTCCGCCACCCCGGCTCTGGCTCCAAACTCCCCGTGGGGGCTTCTGTGAACGGAATCTATTGTCCAGAGGAAAAGGGTTGTCACCGTTTAGGAGATTCAGTGTCTGAAGGCAATTTCAAGAGAAGGTTTTCAAGACCTTTTGAGCCATGGCTAGGATAAGGTGTTCCGTTTTAAAGCATACTGCCGATGGACACCGCATGAATTCCGGCGTGTGTATTCAGAGATGAGTATTGTTCTTCTGTCATATTTCCTGGTCATTGCTATACTGAGTAGTGGCTTCCATGAAGTGCCCATTATTCTGATGAAATGTCAGGTCAGGTGATAAATGCCTGACTTATTTGGAGAACCTAAGCCTAGAGAGAGAAGGAGAGCATTGTTAGGTCGGAGCAGAGGGTATAGAATTGTCACGGGATAAAGGAGGAAGAGTCGGGTTTTTGTATGGAGAAACCAGCCATCCCAGTCTGACAGCCAGCGGTAAGGGGACAACCTGTGTCGTCTGCGTGCAGTGTGTAGGTTGCAAGACCGGTGGAGACCAGAACAGAGCTGGGAGGGGCTCGGCTGTCACCCCACCTGCTTTTGCTCTCCACGCTTGCAGTGTTCTTTTCACAGTGGGTCAGCAAGTCCGTTCTCCCAAAACAGAGTCAAGCAAAGAAGACCCGGGGAATGAAATGTGGGGGTTGGCTTAAGAATCTGAATGTACAATAGAGTAATGCCACCAAAAAAGACAAAACCTTTTTGTAGCAACTCATTTTATCTTAGCTTCGCCTAAAAAGGGAAATGTAAAAATGCTATTTGTTCTAAAAAAATGACCCAAAACAGAGCCCTAGTTGCATCATTATAGCATATCTATAAGTTAGAATATTAATCGTGCGTTAAAAACCATGTTTCCAGGAGAGCGATACCACATATCGTTCCATACATAGATTATATGTAAAAGGTCGAAACTCTGCATGGGAACGACAAGTGCCAGATCCACAGCACTGTGTCACTCCTGCAGAGGGTGGCGGGACCGTGGGTTTGAGGAGCGTGCAGTGTCTCATGCCAGTGCTGTTTATTTCTTCAGCTGGGTGGCGGGTCCATGGCGCGTATTGTACGAGTGTCTGTGTTTTCCGTATGCTTACATTCTTTCACAGTTTTAAAAATCATGTTTTCACATGCTGATCACAGGACATGCTCATGACAAAATATTAAACACAAAACCAGGCTGTAAAACACAGACACAGTAGGTTCACAATTTTGTTTTAAAATATGTTAATAGCTGCATAGTGTTTATAACGTATAAATGTGTATAATATTGCTGTACTGTAATGCATTTAACTTTATCCCTAATAATGACTATTCAGCCAGTTTCTGATTATGTCTGGACTAGTCGATGTTTCGGTGACTCTCCTTGATTTTATGTGTGAACAAGGATTCTCGTAGGACAGGTTCCGAGAAGCGGGGTGTCGGGGGTCACAGAGTACGTGCATGCTCCGTAGTGGGACGCGCTGTCACCGGGCCTTCCTCGAACGTTTTGTCTGTCACTTAACACTCCCAACACGTGAGGCTGGTCCCCTCAGATCCGGGCTGCTCACGAACCTCGTATCTTGAAAACGACAAGTTTATCAGGAACATTAGACAGATTTCCTGAAGGAGCATGTCTTCCTCTTACATGAGAAAAAAAAAAAAAAAGTTTTAAAATTAAATCGACAAGTTGCTTTTCAAGACTGAAAGCAAATGCACCAAAATGGTTATCTCTGGGAGGTGGGCTGTAGGCAATTTTCATTTCTTTTATAATCTGGAAAAAAAAAAAAAGACAGTTAATCAAAAACAAGAACGTTAATACTGAAACATAAATGTTCTAGAAAAAACACAGGAAAAAGAAGAGAAGGGGGAGGGGGAGACACGGACGCCGGTGGGGTAGAGAAGAATTGGTTTGTCCAGCAGAGCCATGCAGTTTGGGCATCTGGCACACACACACACACACACACGCTTATCTGAAATAAACACCAGAGAGGATTTTTAATACATATAATCGTGACACTCGGAAAGCCAAAGTGACTTAACGTGTTAGAAAAACTGTACTAATCTCGTCATTTTCTGCTAGAACCCAGCCTGCTTTAAAAGGATACAGGCTTGTAAAATAATATACAAAAAATAGTGAAATTGTGGGCGAAATGAATGTCTGCTTACTGAGGAGTTTCTGACAGTGTGTACTGACTTGGTACACACTATTTTCTTTTGCATGGATAAGATACAAACTCTTGAGCCATTGATCAGTCTTTTAACGTTATCCTAAGATCATCTTTGTATGAAAGTACCACCTTCAGAAATTAACTTACAGGGTCAGTTTCCAGTGCAATGTTCTAAGTTCAGTGATTGTTTTTTTTTTTTTTTTTTTTGCAAATTTCACAAGTGAGATGGGTGTGACAGGCGACATCGATCAGCTATATCATTGATATATCACCCTTGCTTTAAAATAGCTGCTATTTTAAACATATGGTTCCCATCTGAAGCTGTATCACTGCTGCTGTTTCTCTTCCCAAAAGATGATACACCAGTCTGATAAATTTTATCAGTGGGAAAATATTTTCTCCTCAAGTTATCAATGAATTTCTGCAGTTGGAAACATTTCTTATATTAAAAATATTGAATCGGAACATGTTCTTCTCTTAATGGCAGGAACGGTCTTTTGTCAGCAGTCGCGAGAACACTAAGAATTGCAAAGCCACATGTTAGTAGCTGTAAACCAGTAAAGGAATTGCCTTACTCGTCTGGCTGGCCCCAGGTCTTGTGCCAGGCAGGGCCGTCATGCCAGCCCTGAGTGTGAGCAGCAGCACTCTGGCCACTGGTCCCCAGCACAGGAGGCCACAAGCTGGCATAGAGAACCTCGCAGCTCAGAGCCACTAAGGACGCACAGAATTCTGAAGGGGCAGCACGTGACAGTGGGGACATCAGGTTCAGGATCTTGTTGTTGGCAAGCTGTATGATCCGGAGAGTTCCAGCTCAGCTCACCTGCCCCATGCAGTAGCTCAGGGATTCCTGAGCCTGCCTGGTCCTGATTTCAGGGTGCTGGTGACACATACTGCTTTCGAGGTCCTAGACAAGGATGACTCTAGAGGCCAAGGGCCTGGGGCATCCCTTCCACCCTTCCTTGCTTTCCTCATGCTTTCTTGAGGAATCTTTCTCTCCGTCCCTGCCTTGTATTCCTGGTTCAGTACACGCAGAGCATGGACCAAAGCAAGCCTTAGCGAATGTCATTTGAGTGAATAAATGAATGGTCATGTGTGGTTCGAACTTCTTCTTTTTTTTTTTTTGGCTCAAACTTTTAAGCATTTATGCAAACATTTGAAACTCTTTTATGTTTGTCTCATTATACTGTATTTTTAGGTAATGAGTTTTTAAAGCTTGTTACTTATCAAATGAAGTCATTCTTCATTGTTTTCAGTATACATTATAGAGAATGCAAGCAGAGCTTTTTAACGGAGACATCTTGGGATTCAATGGGAAAACCTAGATTCATTTGATCCAGATCACGTGTTCTCAGAGAATCTGAACCCTTGATTCACTTCTCCGTCTTTGTGTTTTCAGCCTAGAGTACCGATTTTTTCTTTTCCCTTCCCAACCCCATTTCTTACTCCTTTTAGGTGCAGTGATCCAACATGCTTGTAGTATTTCTTAGTGGACATCTCAAAGTTTTATGTCGTCCTTGGTGCCTCAAGACCTGATTTTCAAGGGACCTACTTCCTGAGGACCTTCCTTAGGCTGTGACTCTTGGCTTGAGGGGTCTTCTTTTTTCATGTAAAGAGGATTTATTTTATCTCGAAATAAGTTGTCCTGAGCTTTCCTTAGGAGCAAATATCATTTCTCTGGAAGCAGAACCTGAGTGGTCACCCCTTCCTCCTCCTTTTTAAAAATAACATCAAGATATAACTTCTACACCATCACATTCACCCCTTTAAACTGTACAGTTCAGTGGGTTTTAGTCATTTACAGAGTTGTATGGTCATCACCATAATTATAGAACTTTTTCATCATCCCCCAAAAGACCTTGAAAACTTAGCTGTTACTCTTCCTCCCTCCCTCCCTCTCCCTCCCCTCTAGCCCTAGGCAAAGGCTAATCTACTTTCCATCTCTATAGATTTGCACATTCTAGACATTTCTTGTAAATGGCACTGTACCTGTGGCCTTTCCTGCCTCGTTTCTTTCCCTTGCCATGATGTTTTTGAGGTCATCCATGTGGTAGCATGCGTCAATACTTTCATCCTATCTGTTGTTGAAAAACATC